>JAODXP020005280.1:20000-22500 GCA_027497455.2 Sardinella longiceps | reverse complement strand
GATAATTCCTCTCCCCTGGGTTCTGCCGCACCACCCGGTTCTAGAGGGGAAGAACAGTAGTACATCTTATATCTACACCCATACAAACTTATACAACTGACTGAGGGCAAGAACACTATCGGTACAGTAGATGTGCAGTAAAGTGTGTTTAGATGCTGCACTACTGGTATGTGCAGTAAAGTGTGTTTAGATGCTGCTCTATCGGGAGATTTGCAGTAAAGTGTGTTTAGATGCTGCACTATCGGGAGATTTGCAGTAAAGTGTGTTTAGATGCTGCACTACCGGTAGATGTGTGGTAAAGTGTGTTTAGGTGCTGCACTACTAGTATGCAGTAAAGTGTGTTTAGATGCTGCACTACTGGTAGATGTGCAGTAAAGTGTGTTTAGATGCTGCACTACTGGTAGATGTGTGGTAAAGTGTGTTTAGGTGCTGCACTACTAGTATGCAGTAAAGTGTGTTTAGATGCTGCACTATGAAGTGGGTTAGATGCGAGTGGGGGAGGGGGGGGTAGATGTGATGGATGGGCTCGTCTAGATATGAGACTGTGCAGTCTGGTAGGCTGAGTGTGACAGACACTACAGAGTAAACAGAGCTTAGTGAGATGAAATGCAGCAGGATCCTTCAGCTCCAATACCTTCTCCAGCAGATCTGTGACACATGACTTAAGGAAGACCAGACTGAACCAGAATGCAATACACTCATTCATAAAACAGTAGAAATAGTAAGATATTCAGTCAACTTAAGTCAGAACTATACAATCCTAGAGGTTCAGTAAGAACAAACATTACAAATGATGCATTATGGGTCTCTACTGATGGGAACAGACTGGATACAGTTCAACTGTAGTCTGTATTCTCATTTACAATAATATCTAACTGGTGGAGTGTCTAGTCTGGACAATATGATGTGTGTCTAAAGATACCACAGAAAGCCTGATGAGGTCAGGTAAGTAGTAATGTTTTATAATGTTCTATAAAGTTCTGCAATGAAGCTGGTTCTAATCTGGTTCTAATCTGGTCCTGATTTGGTCCAGTTCCATGAGTGTGTGTGGCATGAGAGTGTGTGTGTGGAAGAGGATACAGTCGATGATCCCTCCTCCCTGGATGTTCCCACTCTGGGAGAAGTGCAGCTGGATGAACTTCCCAAAACGGCTGGAGTTGTTGTTGTAAACGGTCTTGGCATTCCCAAAAGCCTCCATGATGGGGCTGCGCACACCGCACACACACACACACACACACACACACACACACACACACACACACACACACACACACACACACACACACACACACACACACACACACAGGGAAAGTCAGGGAGCAACTTGGGAAAAGATACAATGACTTACAGACCTAGTACTACTATGAGGAGTGTAGTCATGTGGCGCCATCTAGTGGCACAGTCACTAAACTTAAAATAGCAGCCATTTGTGTTTCTTATTTTGTGGACATGCATGTATGCTTGCTTGTGTGTGTGTGCGTGTGTGTGTGTGTGTGTGTGTGTGTGTGTGTGTGTGTGTGTGTGTGTGTGTGTGTGTGTGTGTGTGTGTGTGTGTGTGTGTGTGTGTGTGTGTGTGTGTGTACCTGCTCTGTACGATGGCCTGCTCCACGCGTGTGGTCCTCTCTGAGGGGGGCGTGCCCACGGAGTTCTGACTCATCACAGACAGGAACTTTAGCAGCAGCTTTGTGCTCTCTGTCTTACCTGCACCACTCTCTCCACTACACACACACACACACACACACACACACACACACACACACACACACACACACACACACACACACACACACACACACAAAAACACAAACACAAACAAGTGAGCAATGTCCATGCTTCTGTCCTGATGTTTCAGATATTGGAATGTAAAAGTGTAAAATTATTTAAGCACTGATAAGTTAAACTGAAGTTTTTTAAGTGTACCACTGGCTGAAGTGTCTCATACATGGGCACAGGTAGGCCTACTACTTGTTGGCCACAGAATGTGGGTGTGTGTGTGTGTGTGTGTGTGTGTGTGTGTGTGTGTGTGTGTACGTGCGTGAGTGTACCTGATGAGCACACACTGACTGTCGTGTCTCTTCCACAGGCAGCGGTAGCACTCATTGGCCACGGCGAAGATGTGGGGCGGGAGCTCCCCCAGCTGGTGGCGACTGTAGAGCTCCACCGCCGCCTCGTCATACAGGCCTGAGATCAGTTTATACGGGTTCACCGCCGCCAGGATAGAGCCTATGTTAGTCTATGGGGGGGAGAGAGGGAGAGGAGAGGAGGGGAGGAGGGGAAGAGTGGGAGAAGGAGAGGAGGAAAGGAAAAGGAGGAGGAGGAAGAGAGGGAGACGAAGAGGAGGAGGAGAGAAGACAGGAGGAGAGAGGAGAGAGGAGGAGAGAAAGAGGAAAGGAGAGAGGATAGTAGAGAGGAGAGAGGAAAGGAAAGGAGGAGTAGAAAAGAAATAGCAGAAGAAAATTTGGAGTGGAGTAGAGAAGGAGGTGAAAGAGAAGAAAAGAGG
>JAODXP020005280.1:0-2500 GCA_027497455.2 Sardinella longiceps | reverse complement strand
ATCTACACTGTGTGTGTGTGTGTGTGTGTGTGTGTGTGTGTGTGTGTGTGTGTGTGTGTGTGTGTGTGTTAAAAATAGAGTTATGGGGTGATGGTAACTCTAGACGCAGAATCCTGAACAAAGGTAAGAGCACAAAACCAGGCCTCAGTGCTGAGTTTGTTTTTTCTTTCATTTTCCTCTCGGGGCGCTGGAATGCGGACGCTCTGTTTCCCTCCCTCCGTGGACTAACATTTGCGTGCGTCTGGACCACTTGACCCCGTTCTGAACAATCGCCATTGTTTCTCGCACCTCAGCTTAGCTCTTTCACCGGCACAAACATGTGGAAGACGTCTGCACGGCGAGCCCATCACACCACACCACACCACACCACAACACACACACAAACATATCCTTTTCCCTACACGCTAGACACCAAACACACGCCAGACATTGGCGCTACACACCAAAGATTCAAATGAGACGGGCTGCAAAAGAATAAAAATCAGCAACTTCCTGTTTTTTTTTGTTTGTTTGTTCCAAAAACTTTCACATCAATACAACAACTTTCACACCAATACAACAGTTATCAGACAAAGTTACCTTGTTTAGCTAAATGGACAATTGTCCAAAAAATTGCATTGATTTTTGTGACTTATGAAGTACAGTATATCCATTATGACAAGGTGTGCATACACTGCTATTTCACTGAGTGGAGATAACAAACATATTTCTCCAACTCCATTGACCCAATCTCTACTAGACTGATAGAGTGATATTGGTACATTAAAACTGAGAGGTAAAACATTCGAAAGCCTTGAAACTGTAAGTTGACATGTTGAATATTTAGTGATGACTTGAAATAGTTTCCAATAACATGAAGCATTTGATTCATCCTGCTGCAACTCCTCTCTAAAAGGTGTCGTCTCTTCAAATATTTGGTTTGAACTAACCATTAGACTCTCAGGGTCTGCCATGTCACCCCAATAACCAAACTGTTTTGAGTGTTTCAGAAGCCTGTGTTTCCCCCTGATTGCAGCAGGGTTCCTAACTGATCTAAGGGGCGTAAACAAAAGATCCTCATCCCTCTCTCCTGTAGTTCTAACAGGCCGGCGGTGCTCGGCAGCACTGGGCTGACCAATGGGGTGTTGAGAGAGCGGTTTGTCGGACAGGCCATCAGAGTGAAGGGATCAATGGGAGCAGGTTCCACTAGGAAACCCAAGCCAAGGTCAGAGCACACTGATATCAATCCTCATTAACTATTGATGGCTGCAGGGGCTGAGTCACACAGACCAATAACCACCCGCATCACACACACACACACACACACACACACACACACACACACACACACACACACACACACACACACACACACACACACAGAGGACGCAAGCGCGAGAGAGAAGCACGTGGATATCTGGGTGTGGATAGCTCCTAATCACAGCAATGGTAATCTCAACACAAGCATTTAACTGACAGTGTGTGAATCTGCAATCACGTAAGGACTAGTCTAAAGTTCTCAGCTTCTAAACACTCCATGTGAGAGGCCAGAGAGACAAAGGAAGATAGATAGAGAGAGAGAGAGAGAGAGAGAGAGAGAGAGAGAGAGAGAGAGAGAGAGAGAGAGAAAAGGGACCAAGATGAAAGGAATATGGTGACATGAAGAAGTCCTTAGCAAAGGTCAACTAGAGGTACTTCCAAAACAGAGGAAGTGACATCACAAGGTCACCAATGAGAATAGAAGAATGTAAAGGGTGAGAATAGATGTTAATGAGGATGCTCAACTATTGAATATTGAACAGACACACACACACACACACACACACACACACACACACACAGAGGAAGAGATGTAAGGAAGAGGACCACCTTAAACCACTGTATGAATATCTCACTCTCTTTTGCTCTCTCTTACACGCACACCACACACACTAACACACATCACACACACACACACACACACACACACACACACACACACACACACACACACACACACACACACACACACACACACACACACACACACACACACACAGGAAGAAATGCAAGGGAGAGAGAGACCACCCTTAACACTCACCTTGCTGAACCAACAGTCTGAGGAAGTAAAGTGTGTGAATTTCAGCCAGGTTTCGCTCTCCCTCTCTTTGAGAGTGTGTGTGTGTGTGAGAGAGAGAGACTGCGAGTGTGTGCACTAGTCAGTGTGAGCGACATCAGTGCAGGAAGTGGAGTGTGTGTTGTGATGGGGAGTGAGCGAGTGTCTATCTATCCTGAGTTCCAACCTAAGCTCCTTCACGTGACGCCTCACAGAAAATTAACGCAGCAGTTCCAGACTATAGCTTTAAGAAGATCAGATGCCCCTGCATTACATAATGCCGTGCCAGCACCACACACACACACACACACACACACACACACACACACACACACACACACACACAGAGCGAATAAAATTACTGTCTTAAGGCACATGCCCACGTGAACAGATGACCCAGCTTATGAGAGGATTCTCTCTTCATTT
>JAODXP020005277.1:42500-47800 GCA_027497455.2 Sardinella longiceps | reverse complement strand
TGTGGCACCACCACATAATGTTCAGGGTTCCCTTTCCTTTATTGTTTGCAAAATTAAAAAGTATATGCAGAATAGGAAGAGGTTTCCCTTTAATAATGATAAACTCCATTTTGATTGTAAATGCCTGTAGCCCTAAAACATTGTATAAAGTTTTTGCTGTCAAATTGTTATATTATTTTGTCTATTTTGTTGATCAGCTGTTAGTCAGCTGACGGGTAACCTGTCACGCTGACGTGAGCTGTCACTCACGGTCAGCTGATTGTATTGAGGCTGGCTTTCAGCGTTTTGAAGGGGATAAAGAGCGCGGAAGTGCTGTCGATAAGGAAGCTGAAAATCACAGGGAGTCTACGCTGGGACCTGTTGGGAAAGCTTGCTAATCCTTTGCAAAGGACTAACCGAATCCAGTAGTCACCGGGAACCATCGGACTTGAATATTTGCAACGCCTTTGGTGATACAAGCCGGTGAGGCGGATTCATTCTTTTTTTCGTTTGCCGGGTGTTTTTGTCATCGGGACTTCATCGGTTATTCCGTTTTTCTTCATTTGGGAATTATATATTTTTCGCTCGGTGTGACGGATTACTTGGGAACTGTGTATCCACTATTTTTGCTGGGATCATTTATGTTTCGTTTGGAACACTAGGCCGCGGTGTGACTGCGCCTGGAGAGCGCGCACGGACACTGTCGTGGGTGCGCGCTTGTGAGACTTCGGGACTGTGCAAGAGACTGAGTGTGCGTGTGTGTGTGTGTCGGTGTGTTCATGTCTGTATGAAATTGTAATGCTGGCCAGCTGTTGTTTTTGGAAGACAATATAGCATATAAAATATATGAAATTGTCAATCTCTGTCATTCATTGTTATTAAGGGCTGTTTCTCGAGTCAATGCAAGTAATTTATCATTTAATGCGCTACAATCGATCAGAACCCGTTTGTTTATTAGTAATAATCTTAAAGTTCATAGCAGATTGTTACAAACAAGTTAGGCCCTAACCTGTAAGTTGTACCACTAATGATACCTTAGTGATGTGTCCTAACCTAGAACAGAAAAGGCCCTAACCTCTGAGATCTGGGAACACTTCTCCTAGAACAGGGTTGACCAGTGTTGTAGCCTCCCCAACTACACTTGATACCACCAGTCTCCTCAAACAGAACTGATATAGCCAGCCTCCTCAACCAGAACTGATATAGCCAGCCTCCTCAACCAGACCTGATATAGCCAGCCTCCTCAACCAGAACTGATATAGCCAGCCTCCTCAACCAGAACTGATATAGCCAGCCTCCTCAACCAGAACTGATATAGCCAGCCTCCTCAACTAGACCTGATACAGCCAGCCTCCTTAACTAGACATTATCCTCCTCAACCAGAACTGATATAGCCAGCCTCCTTAACTAGACATTATCCTCCCCAACTAGACTTGATACAGCCATGCTCCTTGACATAGACCATTTCCCCAACAACCAGGTGGCTCAGTGGAAGAGTGCTGGTCTGCAGTGTGAGTATTTGTGCTGCCTTAGAGGACATGGGTTCAAAGCCTGAGAAGGACTTGGTGTGTGTGTGTGTGTGTGTGTGTGTGTGTGTGTGTGTGTGTGTGTGTGTGTGTGTGTGTGTGTGTGTGTGTGTGTGTGTGTAGAGAGAGATTGAGTAGGTGATGAGTGACAGGGAGGGACTTGGCAAACTGGTTAAAGAGGGTAATTGTTGGGTATATGTAGGAAGACTACATTGTAAAACATTTTGGGGCTCCTGAGTGCCAATTATGGCTGGCAAAAAGTTGCAAAGTTTGACCACCTAAAAACTTCATAATCCCCTGCATGTATCCTGTATTTCTTCGGGGGGCCAAGTAAGCCCCCCCATTTCTTTCTCTCTCAAGTTCCATCTTCTGCTCCTCTCCCCATTGCCATCATCATTGGCTGAGTCCATGGAGCTCCTCCACCGGTCCTTTGTCAGCAGGCAGAGCTGGGATTGAACCAGCAACCTTGGGGATGGGGATCTCTGATGCTACCGCTGCACCACTGGCTCCTCCAGGGTAGTGGAATGTTCCCTGTTCAGACAAGTCCTCAGGTGACAGTATAGTATAGCACTTAAACAATGTATTCAGTCCACATTTATGCTTTCATCCAAAGGAACTCACATTGTGCAAACTATAAATTACACGAGGGCCAATTATCCACAAGAATAACAGTGATAACTGGGATTTGAACCCATAATTTACAGGCTATTAACATGGTAACCAGTACACCACCCCAAGCCCAGTTCTGCTTGAACAGAAACTGTAATCTCTTCTGCACTGATTAGCCTACTGAAGGGCCTAGTGTCAGTGGTCAAGGCAAGGCAGCGTGACACTTTCAATAGATACAGACGGCAAGTCCGGGCACGCCCATAAAATCAGCTCCTCGTGTCCCCCATGTGGGGGAAAACAAACCCTAAATTAGTGAAGGAGTCAATGGCATGCTAAGCTACAAGTTACACTGCGCACCATCTACAAGGAGCGAGACACATTTTTGAGGGCAATGCCTGAAGGTAGTCATGATGGTCAGATGGTCTGATGTGAATTCTGAACTTGACACCCCTCCAAACGCGATACTGATGACAATTTAGATGATGTTTGTTAGCTTCATTAGCTTGCTAACTAGCCAACTTCATTGATCACCACAGTAAATGTAGCTAACTTTAGCTTGCTTAACTGAGCTAATCAGACTTGTGATTGAAAGTTGCTTTACTTTTGACAGGAGCAGAGACGGCTGATGACATTTCTGTTAGTGTAACTGCAATAAACTAATGATGGAAAAATTATTTTAATCTAAACACAAGTAGGCAAACAGGTCATGATTAGACAAAACATCTAATATGGACTTTGTTCAATTTTACTTAGCGATCTTTTATTGTTAAGTAACTTTCTCTACCTTGTCCATTCACCATAATGTTAAATTGGCCTCTGTTATCCCCCACGCTGACTCCACCCTCGCACTTTGGGGGCGTTAACCGTACTTGCCGTCTGTATCTATTGACCTTTCCGCGACCAAACCCCCAAAACGGTAACTGACCAATCATAGCATAGCAATTGGTTACTAAGCTCGGGACCTCAGTCAAGCGAGCCATTTTGATGAATGGATGAGAAGAGCTTATGAGAATTTGAGAAGAGCTTGCGCTTATGGCGTGTGCTGATATCCAAATAGGCTGGAGGGAGGGGTAAAATTTCATCCCTTCCCGAAACCCAAGACCCAGAGAGAGAAATGCCTGCTCGTTCCAAGGTAGCTAAGAAGCTATATTAATCTCGCTAAAATCCGCCCACTGCATCGAAAACGTGAGAAAACCCCTGCTTCAAATAGGATTCAGTTTTACCACCTGTCATGTTTGCGTAGCAGCAACTGTGTAGATAATAGAACACATACATATAGCTGGAATGAACCTGTTAGCCTTAGCATAATTGTTGTAAGTTTATTTTCACTGATGTTTCTCAATGTCATTGCAGCATTTTGTTGATGGGCAACCCACACCTGAAAACCCGAATCCAGTCGCAGCTATACCGGTGCCTCTATCCGGAATTCATTTGTCTGGCTACAAACACACTGGACAGTAGGCCTAGTATTTAGTAAAGTAATGGTGGTGTGTGGGGTTAGTAGTGATGGTGTGTGTGTGTGTGTGTGTGTGTGTGTGTGTGTGTGTGTGTGTGTGTGTGTGTGTATGTGTGTGTGTGTGTGTACACTGACAGTAGTATTTAGTAAAGTAATGGTCATGTGTGGAGTTAGTAGTGATGGTGTGTGTGTGTGTGTGTGTGTGTGTGTGTGTGTGTACACTGACAGTAGTATTTAGTAAAGTAATGGTGGTGTGTGGGGTTAGTAGTGATGGTGTGTGTGTGTGTGTGTGTGTATGTGTGTGTGTATACTGACAGTAGTGATGTGTGGGGTTAGTAGTGATGGTCCATGTTTCCTAGTCATGGGTTGAATATTGATGTCCTGAAAAGTCCTGAGGGTTTAAGGTGAACCTGAATCCTGAAAGCCTTTATTTGATGTGAGTTGACAACATGAGCGGATGGTGGTGTTGGTTGCTGCTGATTGGTTGATGGTGGAGTTGGTTGCTGCTGATTGGTGCAGAGGTTTCTACTCTCTGATGATGTTGGGCTGGAAGTCGTGCTGGACAGCTTTAGCGATCTCTTCTGCATACATGTCATAACGCCCCGTCATCTGTAGGGAACAACAACAACAATACTCAGGTTGTCATAGCAACCAGTCATCTGTGGGGAACAACAACAACACAACTCAGGTTGTCATAGCAACCAGTCATCTGTAGGGAACAACAACACGCAACTCAAGTTGTCATAGCAACCAGTCATCTGTGGGGAACAACAACAACACAACTCAGGTTGTCATAGCAACCAGTCATCTATGGGGAACAACAACACATAACTCAGGTTGTCATAGCGACTTATCATCTGTAGGGAACAACAACACCACAACTCAGGTTGTCATAGTGACCATAATATTGCTATCTGTTTAGATAATGCAACACTGACAAACCTTGAAGTTCCACTTGTCTGCGATTTGCCTGTTGAGGTTCAAGTCCAGTTCCGTGACCAGAAGTCCGTCTCGAGTTCTAGAGAGACCTGGAGAACGACTGCCGTCTGGTGCCGCCACGTAACTGGAGCCGTAGAAGTGTCCAAAGTCATTATGCGCTGTGCACACACACACGCACACACGCGCACACACACACACACACACACAGACGCACACACACGCACACACACACACACACACGCACAAGAGTTGGGACAGGGAAACACAACAGTCAATACAGTCAGTCACACAATAGAGTTTACAATAGAGTTTACCCCAACAGTCAGACACAATAGAGTTTACAATAGAGTTTACCCCAACAGTCAGTCACACAATAGAGTTTACCCCAACAGTCAGTCACACAATAGAGTTTACAATAGAGTTTACCCCAACAGTCAGTCACACAATAGAGTTTACCCCAACAGTCAGTCACACAATAGAGTTTACAATAGAGTTTACCCCAACAGTCAGTCACACAATAGAGTTTACAATAGAGTTTACCCCAACAGTCAGTCACACAATAGAGTTTACCCCAACAGTCAGTCACACAATAGAGTTTACAACAGAGTTTACCCCAACAGTCAGTCACACAATAGAGTTTACCCCAACAGTCAGTCACACAATAGAGTTTACCCCAACAGTCAGTCACACAATAGAGTTTACCCCAACAGTCAGTCACACAATAGAGTTTACAATAGAGTTTACCCCAACAGTCAGTCACACAATAGAGTTTACCCCAACAGTCAGTCACA
>JAODXP020005277.1:22500-37500 GCA_027497455.2 Sardinella longiceps | reverse complement strand
CTGTAACACACACACACACACACACACACACACACACACACACATTACCATACTGTAACACACACACACACACACACACACACACATTACCATACTGTAACACACACACACACACACACACACACACATTATCATACTGTAACACACACACACACACACACACACACACACACACACACACACACACACCCGTGCACATCGTCTCTCTCCAGTATAGGAGACACCACCACCATGTTGTATTTCTTTGCCAACTATCGAACACACACACACACACAGACATTACCATACTGTAACACACACACACCTCCACACACACACACACACACACACACACACCTCCTGGCAGAATCTGGTAGTGTATCCCACACACACACACACACACACACACACACACACACACCTCCTGGCAGAATCTGGTAGTGTATCCCACACACACACACACACACACACACACACACACACACACACACACACACACACACACCTCCTGGCAGAATCTGGTAGTGTATCCCACACACACACACACACACACCTCCTGGCAGAATCTGGTAGTGTATCCCACACACACACACACACACACACACACACACACACACACACACACACACACACACCTCCTGGCAGAATCTGGTAGTGTATCCCACACATACACACACACACACACACACACACACACCTCCTGGCAGAATCTGGTAGTGTATCCCTCTTCAGCCGACTCTGCAAACTCAGTCCAGGGTTCCCTCTCCCGCGTGCAGAAGGCAAAGGGCATCGCTGTGGAGGGCAAAACACAGGCTTCTGATTGGACCATTTATTATGAGCCACACCCACACAGACTTCTGATTGGAGCATTCCTTATGAGTCACACCCACACAGACTTCTGATTGGACCATTCATTATAGGTCTCACTGACATCAACTTCTGATTGAACCATTCATTATGAGCTCCACCCACACAGACTTCTGATTGGAGCATTCATTGTGAGTCACACCCACACAGACTACGGATTGGACCATTCATTATGAGCTCCACCCACACAGAGTTCTGATTGGTCCATTTCTACATACTGGACCAAACATACAGACTCACTCACTCACTGGGCCAATCACAGCTCAAACACACATTCTCACACAGGACTATGCAAATGGTGTGTGTGTGTGTGTGTGTGTGTGTGTGTGTGTGTGTGTGTGTGTGTGTGTGTGTGTGTATGTATGTGCGTGCGCGTGTGTGTTGAGAGAGACAGGGAGTGTGTGTGAGAGAAAGAAATATGTATCTGTGTGTGTGAGTGAAGGAGAGAGTTGTGTGTGCGTATGTGTGAGTGTAAATGAGACATTGCGTATATGAGTGTTTGAGTGAGAGAGAGGTGTGTGTGTGTGTTTGAGAGAGATGGCTTATGTGTGTGTTTGAAAGAGAGATGTGTGTGTGTGTGTGTGTGTGTTTGAAAGAGATGTGTGTGTGTGTGTGTGTGTGTGCCCTCACTCACTCCATGCCTCCTGGAAGCAAACGATATTGACTCCACACATGGCTGCTACCTCCACCATGTCCCCAACCCGCTTATGCAGAGCAGTGATCTGAGACAGAGAGAGAGAGAGAGAGAGAGAGAGAGAGAGAGAGAGAGAGAGAGAGAGAGAGAGAGAAGGGGGTGGGGGGTTAGGGTTAAGGCTCTGTAAGAGCACGGAGGGTTGAGGTTGTGGGTCAGTACCGGTCAGTACCTGGTCCAGTACGGGGGCGTCTGTGGGCAGGACGATCTTGTTCTGGATGAGTCCGACACGGACGACACGAGCAGGTCGCAGCTGTTCTGCCGCCGCCTCAAACACGAAGCCCTGCAGCTCGAAGTCTCGCTCAGACGCCGAGTCCAGCGCCACCTGGGGGAGCGCCAGTGTTCTGAACGCACACACACACACACACACACACACACACACACACACACACACACACACACACACACACACACACACATACACACACAGACACACACACACCTAAATGTAATAATCTGTTCTAATAATCTGGTACCTGTCCTAATACCCAAGTTCCATCATCCATCAAGCATGAAAATACACACACACACACACACACCTCTAAGATATTCCATCAAGCCAACGAACTCCAAAGCCAAATGCTAATTGCACTAATCTGCACTAGTGTTTGAGACACTGGTTCCATTAAGGTGGCTACAGACCAAAGATCTGCGAAGAGACGGGCTGCGACGTTCTAAAAACCAGGACTTTCTAAAACTCCGAAACTGCCATTTGAAATGTTAAATCTTTTGCGACGGCTTGCAACTGCTTGCAACAAACTGTGACGATTGATTCAAGCCGCCGCAACTCCGTTCTAAAACTGTTTCATCTCGTCGCGGATCCTAAGTCTGAATTGGCCTTTACTCTCACTAAGGGGAATATCAGATTAGATTATTTTCACTGAGGGGAATATCAAATGAGATTACTAATGGGAATATCAGATTAGATTATTTTCACTGAGGGGAATATCAACTGAGATTACTAATGGGAATATCAGATTAGATTATTTTCACTAAGGGCAATATCAGCTAAGATTATTTTCACTAAGGGGAATATCAACTGAGATTATTTTCACTAAGGGGAATATCAGATGAGATTATTTTCACTGAGGGGAATATCAGATTAGATTACTAATGGGAATATCAGATTAGATTATTTTCACTAAGGGGAATATCAACTGAGTTGCTGGGGTAACCTGTTTTACCGAAGGAAACTTTCAGGCTCTGAATCAGTCCCAAACACACACAAGTCCTCTGTACACACACACACACACACACACACACACACACACACACACAGTCCTCTAGCTGTCCACCTGCCCTTAGAAACACTAGGGTTAGGGTTAGTGTTAGTCCTTTTCTTGACTGCAAATAAAGATGTAATTGGTTCTGCAGACACTGTGAACAAGTCTATATTAATACGGTGGTGGTGCTATGAGTATTAACTAGGAGTATTACAGGAAGATACCGGAGTAAGTTTAAGCATAGCCCTGCTGCACGAGCCTTGTGTGTGTGTGTGTGTGTGTGTGTGTGTGTGTGTGTGTGTGTGTCAGTGATCTTAAAGGAATATACTGGAGTAAGTTTAAGCATAGCCCTGCTGCACGAGCCTTCTAACAGCAATATATTTCACATTACCACAGTGCAACCATCTAACCTGCATATGCTCTGTGTGTGTGTGTGTGTGTGTGTGTGTGTGTGTTACTTAAAGCAATATACCGGAGTAAGTTTAAGCATAGCCCTGCTGCACGAGCATTCTAACAGCAATATATTTCACATGAAATTAAAGAATTTGGAACAGCATAGACCTAACACGAACGTGAAACAATTAACATTGAGTCAATGTAACCTCAGATCTTACTTTCGGTTTCCAACAGCCAGGTCCCATTGATTCAGTGTAAAGTGCCTGTTCGCTTCTGCGTTCGCGTTCGGTCTGTGCTGTACCAAATTATTTTGTTCCACTCGCTAACTAGTGCATTTAGCAAGCTCTTTCAACAGGGCTATGCTTGAATTCACTCTGGTATTTTCCTTTAATATGGTAACACTGGGAGTATTAATATGGTAACACTGGGAGTATTAATATGAGTATTAATATGGTAACACTGGGAGTATTAATATGGTAACACTGGGAGTATTATTATGGTAACACTGGGAGTATTAATATGGTAACACTGGGAGTATTAATATGAGTATTAATATGGTAACACTGGGAGTATTAATATGGTAACACTGGGAGTATTATTATGGTAACACTAGGCCAGGGGTCGGCAACCCTAGGCACGTGTGCCACAAGTGGCACGCCAAGGAATTTCCAGTGGCACGCGGACATTGCACTACCCTAGTAATTTAATACATTAAAAATGTTGACATATGATGAAATGTCATTTAGCCTACCTTAAAAATGACTACGCAGCAATAGCGCCCCCCCTCCCCATAATTTTCACACGAGTGCCCCCTTTATGCATTGCTTAGATGGCAAAGAAGCCGACAGGTCGGGCTTTCCACTCCTCCTAGACCGCAGAATATTTGTTCGTTTCTCAGAAGTATTGTGCTATGTGCACTTTGTGTTTTGAAAGTGTTGTGTGTCGAACATACAATGTTAGACTTCATTACGAGACAAAGCGCGAAAAGACTTTAAAAGATCAGGCAGATAGGAACGATACGATATTTCAGACACACAAGGGAGTTTAGGCTACTTCCAACCACATTGACATATCTGCGAATACATGCGCCAGCTTCAGTCAGAGTTCGCAGAGCGCTTTGGGGACTTTCAGAAGTATAGCGCAATGTTCTCTATCAAGCCAGCTTTGACGGACATGAAATTGATTTGGCTCATGAAATTGATTTGGGCATATATGGAAATGCAGATGATTGAGTTGAAGAGCTCCACATTTTGGGTGAGCAAGTTGACAGAGCTCCGTGTTCAATTAACTTACAGAACACATCGCAGGGCAGGGCCGGATTAACATGTCAAAGGACCCTGGGCACATTTTTTCGATGGGCCCCCCATAGCTTGATAGTATATGCGTATTTTTAATATCCAATATTGAAATTTCAAGGCCAATAAATATGACACCTAAGAGACATTCTTTTTTGTCATTTTCTTGTGAGCACTTGAGAAAACCCAAGAAAACTATTGTAAGCAGCAGATATCTATTATGCTAGTCTAAGTTGGCCTATATGGTTTATAATTTTGCATTACCATTTATAAAGTGTAGTCCTACTCCCAATAGCTAGAGACCTATTTCCCATTGCTGTGAGAAGTGGCTTTCCAAAAGGAAATGTATGGGATGTTTTTTTTTTTTTTTTTTCGTTCTCGTCTGCGCAACGGCGCAGGAGTTCAGTAAAGGCTTTGCGGACTTTTGAATGTAATGGGAAGCAAGCACTGACCTTACAATGTGAGAAGTTGACAATGTCTCTCTCTATCTCTCCCGGATCTCTGGCTGAATGTTATGCACAACGGTGAACTGCCACTTATTAATTTCGGTGAATATGCTACTTGCACGAAATCCTCAATAAAGTTTACATCATGCGCAGCATAATCGGATGATCGGAATAGCCTGGTTAAAGCAATATCTAGGAGAGAGGTTGACCTAGGGAGAGCCGCGCATTATCTTACTATCTGGAGCTACAGTAGGCCTATGTTTGGCTTTATTGAAGTAGGCTAAAACCGCAACGAGCAAGCGCCCACATTTTCAGTGTAACGGAGTGTGTCCGGCGGGTGGTAAAGTCAAGGCATGGAGACGGAATAATGCAGACGTCTTTCTTTTATTTTATATTGGGCCACCGGCGGGGTGCATAACATAACAAATTAACAAACAAACTAAATAAACAAAACACTGATCAAACTAAAAATAATCAGGGGCAAGGCCCACAAACTAGGCAATATAACATATTAGATCCTCTCACGTCAGAGGCGAACCCCGACTGTTACGCACTGTAACTACTATCGGTCACAACCAAATCATGGTTTACAATCAATTAAGACATTGACTTATGTTTACAACCTATACATTGCAACTGCGCAAGCATACAGTACCCCTTTATCACCAGAGAACATAATAACAGCATGCCAATAAGGCAATAACACAAATAGAAAAGATGATCAAAAACACCCCTGTAACAAGGCTTCCCAGCAGGAGCGCGCTCGCAACTCCATAAAAAGGTTCCACCTCCCATAGCTCGGTTTGATCCCCGCTTATGATAACTTTATTTGTCAGTAAAATATTATATACTATTGTATTGTCAGAGCCCCCACAGATGTTTGAGTTTGCTGCTTTCATGGGAGCCAGACCTCTCTCTATGGGAGTTCAGCTCCCACTGGCTCCCACCTAACTCGAACCCTGGGTATACAATAAATTTGTGTGGTCTTGACTGGTATTTCACCGTTATTTCAGGCAAGTCAATATAGGACCGATGGGTTGACAATGAGAGGCGGCAGGAGGTGCGTTGAGGATCTCATGTCATGTGTGCGTGACGTCTACCAGCATCCAGAAAAAAATATCATTGACCAACATTAGAGGTGAAAACCTCCAATCAGATTCGTAGTTAATAAATATAATGCAGCATGGGAGCTTTGTTTTTGTCTTTTAAATCACTCTCTGTCTGAAATAGCGCGGGATTGTGCTATTAACTTACTTAAAATAAATTCTTGGGAAAGAATCCTCGAACCTACATGATAATGTTTTTAATTCTTACATTCTCATTTGACAAATTGGTCGTTGCAATTGGATTTCAGTCCTGCATAATTGTATCATTGTAGCTGTGCATATACAGTATAGGCTATCTCTATAACAAAACTTATCCTTCTTTAGGCTGTGTTTAAGCATGTCCGAGTGTACGCACCGCGCAGATTTTTTTCTGATTATAGGCTTTGGATATGGGCCTATTCTGTATTCTGTCAGTGTCAAAAATTCAGCAAAGTCCAAATTCAACTTGAGCAGTGTGTGAGCGAGTGGAGAGAGCTGTGCACCAATGATCAAACCTCAAAAACATCATCCCGCATATCTAGATATTTACAAGCCAAACTTAATATGGCATATGATTAGGCTTAGCCTAAACATATTTTAGTTGAATCCATTGTCAATCATATGATGTAGCCTATGTTTTGAATGACCTCGAATTCGTGAGCCTATCATGCCAGATTGAAGAGCTCTGTGAGCCTTGTCAAGCGACTATTTGATTCTACCGCTCCAAAAGACGATCGGACTAAACCAACTCATTTGGGAGGGGGAACTCCCTCAGATGGGAAGACACATCTTATCTGATGTCCCATGCTGAGGTTGCATTCTCATATTCACGTGTTCCTTTATGCTCATATTTCAGACAACTTTAGGAGAATAAATAATTGTTCAATATTAATTTTCGTCTTAAGTAATGCTGGGGCAGACAGGGCCCCTTGAAATTGATGGACCCTGGGCCCCCGCCCATAAAAACCATACATTAATCCGGCCCTATCGCAGGGTCAACATCACTTACACCTGCTGGGCATCTTTACCGAAAAGTTCAACTGTCTTCGCAATATCGCACTTACCCTGATATAGCCCGCCCATAATACGAATGTTCATCAGCAGTAGGCCTATTATGGTCGGGATATGTCAGGGTATATCGCACTGGCTTTAATGTCAAGTGTTCTGATCAACCTATCTGCGATCATATTGTTGTTTTTTAACAGTAGGGTTATAAAATAGGCGTAGCGACCAATCCTCTGGCTCGGGGGATAGCTATGGACTATGCTGTCATTTCCAGGAACTGCGCTTCCAGTTAATGTCATGTCAAGAGTGAAGTGGCTACCAGCACAACGGAGGGCGAAAGTCCGCAGTGAATCCGTCTTTTAGCTGCACTATGGCAAATGTACACGCAGACAACAAGCAGATCTCTCACCAAGACCGAGGACTGTGAAATGTAGTCCAACTGAACTAGAACAGAAACGGTAAAACTGATCCAGATTTGTGTTGTTGCGTTTGGACTCGACAACAAAACAAGGAAATGATGAGGCACGATTACAGCCTAACATTCAGACTGAGCTACTCGCTATTATAGTGGACCTTATTTATTTCTTTTGTAAAACATTTGCAGTAGGCTACTTACTTGAGTTCTTTTCCATATAAAATTCGCCGGACTTCGCTCAGTTCTCCTTCGGGAAGATGAGTGGCCAAAGTCTTCTCCAAAGATTCAAGTTGGCAACCCGACATGATGACCAATGTTGCAATAATTCACAAATTGCTTTAAAACACCAACACTTTAAAGTTTTAACACTAACACTTTGAAGCACTCAACACACTCAGCTGCGTTTGGGGAAACTTCTCTTAATCGGGTTACCTGCGCTGGGACGTTACTGATTGAACAAGTCAGACTTCAGCCTTTCTATTGCGCAATCGCAACCGCGCTCTCTAACCCACCACCAAGGGTCGTTACTACAGAGGGATAATATCAGTTATAGGATATTACACACACACACACACACACACACACACACACACTCTCTCTCTCTCTCTCTCTCTCTCTCTCTCTCTCTCTCTCTCTCTCTCTCTCTCTCTCTCTCTCTCTCTCTTCTATCGTTATCAGTGCAGCTTACCGCTCACAATTACGAACCTCTGTGACTCGCAAACCTGCCACGGCCTCACGTTTCATATGATACCCTGAACTTTTCATCTTACTCGTTAAATAGACATCTATAGTGATGAATAACTCCAAGGGTTTGTGTTGGGCTTTTAAGTGCGTCTACATGCGCAGCACTGCACTGGTCTACAACAAGAAACAGCATTCAGAGCTTCAGTTAGTTTCAATCAGAGGTGGGCAAACAAAGACCCGGGGGCCACAAGCGGCCGTTGGGCTATTTACTCCGGTCTTCCCAAAAATAGAACAATTTCTCATTTAGCCAACGTGAATAAGATCATTGGCCTGATTTGTCATTCATTTTGTTTTTGCATTCATGAAATCCATATTCCCCATTTTAACCCTGAATGCCAACATGTCTTCTTATGAAAGTGGGGCTACTGGTTTGAGACTTGACAATTTACTGCCATCAACCCCCATCACAGGTGCACAGTTTCAAATTTGATTTATTTCTGACAGACATATTGCCTCCTTCTCCTCCAGATATATGACCACTTCCAACCATGGATGATATTGAACACACACACACACACACACACACAGTCTAATGGGTAGATATTAGTACAACTGTTCGTGTAGGCTAATGACTGAAATAACATCTATGACCACTTTTTGCCAAATGACCCAAGTTGTAGCTACATGCCAAAACCCATCACTCGGATTATTAATCTCATTCAGATACAGATTTTAATGTCATTCAGATTAGATAGTTGCACTTTCTTCATCCCATCGGGAAAACAAGAATTCCAAGCTCACAATGCCAAAGAATTGAGTGTTAGCAGACTAAAACCAGGCACTGTTCCAGTCTTTGAAACAAAGATACAAACATTCCTTCATCTCTCTTTCTATGCATGTCCTAAACACCAGCTACAGATAGCCCTGTTTCATTTTGGTTATTGGATTTGATCTGACTATATATAATATCTACATTGGCATTTACTTACTTATGTTTCATTTGTTCTATTGATTTACTACAGGCTCTTTATTTATTTATTGATTTACTACAGGCTCTTTATTTATTTATTTACTACAGGCTCTTTATTTATTTATTTACTACAGGCTCTTATTTGGAGATTTTATTTGGTTTATGTTGTATGTCTTCTGTCCTTTTATGCCCTTTTATGTGCACACAAATTGTCCTTAGGGACAAAGAATTAACTGAACTTGAACTTGAACTTGAACTTGTCTTCTCTGCTATAGTAGGCTACAGTCCATAGATGGCGCTGTGTGCACTTTTCCATACTAGTTTCTGGGTGTTGAGACATTTTTCTTCACGCTGCCATACGGCCGATTTCTTGTTTGTGTTGGAAGTCCTTTTCTGGCTGCCCCGGTCTTTCGGTCCTCTTTGGAAGGGTTAGAAAGCTTCCGTATCGCATCTGCAAAATATACAAAACCAGGCAATAAGTTTGTATGAGCCGCCAGAAAGCCTCCCTCCGTTCAGGGGTGTAGCACTAAATTGTGGGCCCTGAGCACAAGCAGTGGCCATGGGCCCCCTTTAACAATTCCAGACTCCTCAAGGGCCCTTCCTCCTCTTAGGGCCCTGGGAACTCAGCCCCCCTTTCCCCAACTACAACGCCCCTGCATACACACACACATACACACATACACACACACACACACACACACACATACACACACACACATACACACACACACACACACACATATACACAGGGGTGTAGCACTAAATTGTGGGCCCTGAGCACAAGCAGCCCCCCTTTCCCCAACTACGACGCCCCTGCATACACACACACACACACACACACACACACACACACACACACACACACACACACACATATACACAGGGGTGTAGCACTAAATTGTGGGCCCTGAGCACAAGCAGCCCCCCTTTCCCCAACTACGACGCCCTTGCCTCCGTATCGCATCCACAAAACCAGACTCCTCAGGGGCCCCCTTTGTATGAGACATCATGACTCCAACATGACCAACACGGCTCCTCTTGTTTAAGTAAATGAGCACTTCAGGAGGGAGACCAAGAACTAAGACTAAGTTCTCAGACTAAGAAATGAGGGAACTTGTGTCTAAAAGTGCGGACAGTCAGAAATCAGGACATGACTCATTTTTGTGTCTAAAAGTGCGGACATTCAAGACAGGACACTAGTTCTACTCATTTTTGTGTGGTGTGTGTTTTTGTGTACAACCCTTAGGCAACAAAAAATAATTGCAGCTTTCCAAACGTTAAATTAGCATTTTTTAAAATTAGCATTTTTTCCAGTGCAGAATAGCCTGGATCTGGATCCATACAGTGGGCTGGAAACTCAGACTGTCCAGCCGAGGCCTAGAAAAAAAGGTGAATCCATCTAGCGGGTTCTGGAGAAAATCCCCAGCAGTTCAGTTCAGTTCAGTTCAGTTCAGTTCAGACATTCATTTACTCTACAGGGGAGATTTGGTTTGGTTTGCATCAGTGGTTAAAATGACAATACATGCAATAACCAGTTGGATGTAAAGTTCTCCCATTGGCCAAAGAAAAGCCTGTGAGCAGTTGGATGTGAACTAGCAATAGAATAATAGAAGGTGCCTAATTTCAATGTGAAAGTCCCCAAAGTAAAAGATGAAACATTCATTGCTTGGCAGGTGTCTCCTTACCTGCTAACTCTGGGTGTGTCTTGCTCATGCCGGACAGCAAAGGGGTGTATCTCAGCCCTTCTGCTTCTTCAGGACTACCTGTGGACAGGTAAACATCACTCATGTGTCTATTGTACCTGTGCACAGGTGAGACTGATACATTAAACATCACTCATGTGACTATTGTACCTGTGCACAGGTGAGACTGATACAGTAAACATCACTCATGTGTCTATTGTACCTGCACACAGGTGAGACTGATACAGTAAACATCACTCATGTGTCTATTGTACCTCTGCACAGGTGAGACTGTAAACATCACTCATGTGTCTATTGTACCTCTGCACAGGTGAGACTGTAAACATCACTCATGTGTGAATATTCTCCTATTATTCTAACTAAACGGTCTCAAGTTAAGTATGAGCTAGAATGCTGTGGATGTGTATCGCTCCTAACTAAGCGGTGTCAAGTGAAGTACAAGTGTTTTTCAATAGACTTTTTCAACTTCAAAGCTAATGGGGTATACAGTACTTCACACAACATAAGGGGGCATTGCTTTGTTTTTCAGTGCTTCTCTTTGTTGCCCAAAGACATTTCATTCTTTCAACTAGAGTCCAGCG
Source organism: Sardinella longiceps (assembly GCA_027497455.2). Classification (NCBI taxonomy): domain Eukaryota; kingdom Metazoa; phylum Chordata; class Actinopteri; order Clupeiformes; family Clupeidae; genus Sardinella; species Sardinella longiceps. Next base: position 26,160 of record JAODXP020005277.1, on the reverse strand, counting down.
TTTCAGGTAAGAGGAGACTCACCATGCGCTCACATTATAGGAGACATTAGAGGAGACTCACCATGCGCTCACATTATAGGAGATATTAGAGGAGACTCACCATGCGCTCACATTATAGGAGACATTAGAGGAGACTCACCATGCGCTCACATTATAGGAGACATTCGAGGAGACTCACCATGCGCTCGTAGGAGACATTAGAGGAGACTCACCATGCGCTCACATTAGGAGACATTAGAGGAGACTCACCATGCGCTCGTAGGAGGAGATATTCGAGGAGACTCACCATGCGCTCGTAGGAGATATTAGAGGAGACTCACCATGCGCTCACATTATAGGAGACATTCGAGGAGACTCACCATGCGCTCACATTATAGGAGACATTAGAGGAGACTCACCATGCGCTCACATTATAGGAGAGATTAGAGGAGACTCACCATGCGCTCGTAGGAGGAGAGGAGACTCACCATGCGCTCACATTATAGGAGACATTCGAGGAGACTCACCATGCGCTCACATTATAGGAGAGATTAGAGGAGACTCACCATGCGCTCACATTATAGGAGAGATTAGAGGAGACTCACCATGCGCTCGTAGGAGGAGAGGAGACTCACCATGCGCTCACATTATAGGAGACATTCGAGGAGACTCACCATGCGCTCACATTATAGGAGAGATTAGAGGAGACTCACCATGCGCTCACATTATAGGAGATATTAGAGGAGACTCACCATGCGCTCACATTATAGGAGAGATTAGAGGAGACATTAGAGGAGAGAGGAGACTCACCATGCGCTCACATTATAGGAGATATTAGAGGAGAGAGGAGACTCACCATGCGCTCGTAGGAGGATGTAGGTCTGTCTCTCCCGAAGAAAAGTGCTGGCGGTCTCTCTGCTCTCCTCACTCTCTGCAAGTCCCATCACCTCCCCAACCTTATTCAGCAGATCCACACTATCTACAGCTCACACACAATCACATCACACACTGTTTAAAACTCACACACACACACACACACACACACTGTTTAAAACTCTCTCACACACACACACACACACACACACACTATCTACAACTCACACACAATCACATCACACACTGTTTACAGCTCACACACACACACACACACACACTATCTACAGCTCACACACACAATCACATCACACACTGTTTACAACTCACACACACACACACACTGTTTACAACTCACACACACACTATCTACAGCTCACACACAATCACATTACACACTGTTTAAAACTCACACACACACATCACACACTGTTTACAACACACACACACACACACACACACAATCACACACACACATACACACACACACACACAATCACACAGTTTACAACTCAAACACATTCACATCACACACTGTTTACAACTCACACACACACACTCACATCACACACTATAGGAGCTATTTCCTTATTAATAAAATATTCTTGATGGATTATTGCTCTTTATTTTTTGTTTCTCTTTGAGCATATGCCCTCTACAGGTCAGCAGGTCAAATGCCCATAAATAGGAGAGGAGACCTGGTGGAGGTGTGGCCGACTGGTGGAGGTGTGGCCGACTGGCGGAGGTGTGGCCGACTGGGAGCGCACAGCTTTTTCACCTTGATTTTGGCATGTCACGAATTCTGCTGCTGTTGCTCTATTTACCAGCCTGTTTTATTTTGCTGTAAGATACCTAAGCTATATTTGTAATAAATCAATCACTTCATTTTTTTGCTACAAACTCTCCTGGATTTAATTTTTTTGCAAACCAAAAACAAAAACAACCAAAATCCCCAGTCCAACAAGGAAACAAACACAGGAAAAAAATGCCACTTCACGCACTGTTTACAGATCACACACACAATCACATCATACACTGTTTACAACTCAAACACACTCACATCACACACCGTTTACAGCTCACACACAATCACATTACACACACTCATCACACACTGTTTACAGCTCACACACACACACACACACACACACACACACACACACACTGTTTACAGCTCACACACACACACACACACACACACACACACGCACTTACTCACTCACTCATCACACACTGTTTACAGCTCACACACACAATCAGATCCACACAATTTATGGATTTATGCCCCTTTCTGGCTTGAAAAAATGGGTAATAACATTGAAAACATGTCTAAATTCACTTTCTTTCAAATAATACACATTTGAAGCACACAAATTGGGAGGTCCCAAATAGAAAGAGGTATAAATCCAATGCATTTCAATGATAGAATGTTCAGTTTACTACCATGGAATGTCAGAATGTTCAGGTGTGAAACAATTCCATTGAACATAAAGATAAATGCTTGTCTACTCTGACAGTAATGAGGATGATGAGCATTACATTTATGCATTTAGCAGACGCTTTTATCCAAAGCGACTTACATTTTGTCAATTATCAATTAGTTAAGGGCAGGTCTGCCCGAGAGCAATTTAGGCTTAAGTGCCTTGTTCAAGGGCTCAACTGTGGCAGCCGGGATTCGAGCCCCCAACTTTTAGACTACCAACCCACTAGAATCCGGGTCCTTAACCACTACACTACCACCGCCCCAACCACATTAATGAGTCATGGGATGAGCATGTCTGCCCAGAGGTCTGAGGTCAGATTAACACCCCATAATAATCACCTTGTGGGTTCACCTGGCATCTCTCTTTTAAGGAGTGGATGAAGTTGATGATCCTGCAGTTTATGTTGAAGAGATCTGCTCTCCCCTCTGGAACAAACATTAGATCATCACCCTCCGGTAAACAAATTACTGATCACCATCCAATGTGTGCTTTAGCTAAACACATTACTGATCACCATCCAATGTGTGCTTTAGCTAAACACATTACTGATCACCATCCAATGTGTGCTTTAGCTAAACACATTACTGATCACCATCCAATGTGTGCTTTAGCTAAACACATTACTGATCACCATCCAATGTGTGCTTTAGCTGAACACATTACTGATCACCATCCAATGTGTGCTTTAGCTGAACACATTACTGATCACCATCCAATGTGTGCTTTAGCTGAACACATTACTGATCACCATCCAATGTGTGCTTTAGCTGAACACATTACTGATCACCATCCAATGTGTGCTTTAGCTGAACACATTACTGATCACCATCCAATGTGTGCTTTAGCTGAACACATTACTGATCACCATCCAATGTGTGCTTTAGCTAAACACATTACTGATCACCATCCAATGTGTGCTTTAGCTAAACAGTTGGCTTTGACACTTCAGAAACATAATGTGTTCAATTAAAATATTATATATATTGTATTGTTGTACATGAGTTCAGTAACCTAAGTATACTCAGTCCGTACTCAAAGACCCCCCCCCCCATGACATCTGAGAGACAGTGAGTCCATACTAACCCTCAGATAGTCCATACTAGCCCCAGATAGTCCATACTCACCTCCATGCAGGACCGTGACAAACATCTCTACTCTCCGTTCTGAGAGAGAGAGAGAGAGAGAGAGAGAGAGAGAGAGAGAGAGAGAGAGAGAGAGAACACTGGAAGCAGAAGCACTCTCATGTTCCTGTTGCCAAGAGGAGGGGCCCAGGGCAAGTTTACTAGCGCACCCTATCAATAGGGGGTGTAAAAGTGTGTGTGTG
>JAODXP020005277.1:17500-20000 GCA_027497455.2 Sardinella longiceps | reverse complement strand
CACATACTATACTATACTGTGGGCTATGTAGCCAGACACACATACTATACTGTACTGTAGGCTATGTAGCCAGACACACATACTATACTGTAGGCTATGTAGCCAGACACACATACTATACTATACTGTAGGCTATGTAGCCAGACACACATACTATACTGTAGGCTATGTAGCCAGACACACATACTATACTGCACTGTAGGCTATGTAGCCAGACACACATACTATACTATACTGTGGGCTATGTAGCCAGACACACATACTATACTGTAGGCTATGTAGCCAGACACACATACTATACTATACTGTAGGCTATGTAGCCAGACACACATACTATACTGCACTGTAGGCTATGTAGCCAGACACACATACTATACTGCACTGTAGGCTATGTAGCCAGACACACATACTATACTGTAGGCTATGTAGCCAGACACACATACTATACTGTAGGCTATGTAGCCAGACACACATACTATACTGTAGGCTATGTAGCCAGACACACATACTATAGTACTGTAGGCTATGACACACATACTATACTGTACTGTAGGCTATGTAATATGACATCATCTTGACACACATACTATACTGTACTGTAGGCTATGTAGCCAGACACACATACTATACTGTAGGCTATGTAGCCAGACATACATATCTAGCACTGTAGGCTACAGGCTAAGGCCGTTTGCACCTCTTGATAAACTGGTGTGTTGGAGGTAACCAACCATCTCTAATTTCTGCAAGGAATAGATTTATGAAGGTACATTTACAGGTGTATATCCCTAGAAGAAGAGACAGGTACAGGTGTATAATATCCCTAGAAGAGATGACAGGTACAGGTGTATAATATCCCTAGAAGAGAGACAGGTGCAGGTGTGTAATATCCCTAGAAGAGATACAGGTACAGGTGTGTAATATCCCTAGAAGAGATGCAGGTACAGGTGTAATATCCCTACAAGAGAGACAGGTACAGGTGTATAATATCCCTAGAAGAGATTTCAGATGCTCTGATCTGGAGTGCTGCTATGTGTTCCTCAGTTGGCTATCTTATCTTAGGAGCCACAGGGTTGTTGATGGGGTGGGTGGTTTCTCCTGGACTTCTTTGAGATTTGTAAGTTATAAATCATCAGGGACCGGTGGTTATGCCGGTTTTACCACGGGTGTTTGTGCACACCGGAGAAGACCACTTGCTAGTTATAGCTTCCTGATGCACATTGCTAAGTGTTAAGTAGCTATCTGTACAATTACTAGGTTTTCAATGACTCGTTTTAAATGTTGGAGCTGTCATTATACTATCAACGAAGTGTGGGGCTACTTTGAGCCTTTCTATGGTTTAATACAGCGATTTGGGCATTTACATCTAGCAATATGCACCCAGAAACTATAATTAGCAACTGGTCTTCTCTAGCCGCCACAAACGTTTCCACAGTCTGCTCCCCAGCAAATGTTCAAACTTTTCATGATGTTGCAATATACTTTCGGTTCTTATCACATGTTGCAATTACTTTCAGTCCTTATCACACCGGATATCTCCTTTGATAGAGCCACTGGGGTGGTTGATGATGTGGTGAGTTCTGGAGTTCTAATCTAGCAGTGCTTCTGTGTGTTCCACAGTATTTTAATAGACCACTGGGGTTGATGATGTTGTTGTGGGTTCTGGAGTTCTTTGAGATGTTCTATTCTAGAGTGCTTCTGCAATGGAGCCATTTCTGCTCTGTTCTGTCAGGGCCGAGAGTTTTTGCCGGTACCCTTGAGTCTGTGAGAGCGCTGATGAGCAGGAAGTTGAGGAGACACAGTGCGTGACTGCAGGCATGAGCCCAAGAGGGGAATGTCCCTCTGGACAGACTGTTCCTCTCCCCTCTTGTCCCAAACAACAACACCATCAGTCTTACGCTAATCTCAACCCGCTCACTGACAATCACACTCAAATCTTACTGCTTGTGTACATAGGGTTTGGACAATAAAACAAAGATTAACCCTGAACTTTTACACACATCACTTTTTTCACAGTAAAATGACTCATTGTGGGACCCATCTAACATTTAAGCATATTACCCTATTCTTAGCCTGAGGAGAGTGGAAGGAACCAGATACTCAGAATGACTGGAGCATTCCGTTTGTGTTGCACAGATACTCATTTACTGTACATACACATAGAATATAACAGTATATTAACATACACATAGAATATAACAGTATATTTACATACACATATAATATAACAGTATATTTACATACACTTATAAAGTATAGGAAATACCGACATTGGTACAGTCTGTGTTGCAGGTTTGATTCAATGTCTGCCGACATTCCTGTTGGTGCAGTCTATTTACAAATAACTGTTTCTATGCAACTGTCTACCCATACTGCAATATCACACCCCCGTAAATCAAACACTTCATGGTATTTTCATGTTTGCATGTATGTTGTCTGAGTAGTAAATGAATTGAGAAACTCATTGAGGGTCACAATCATATTTAATCATATTTACAGTACA
>JAODXP020005277.1:0-12500 GCA_027497455.2 Sardinella longiceps | reverse complement strand
GTGATGAGGACATGCTATAAAATGCTATAAGATGCTATCTATCTGTAGGTGTAATGGGGACATGCTATAAGATGACATGAGATGCTATAAGATGCTATAAGAAGCTATCTGTAGGGTTGTGATGGGGACATACTATAAAATGCTATAAGATGCTATGAGATGCTATAAGATGCTGTCTGTAGGGGTATGATGGGGACATGCTATAAGATGTTATAAGATGCTACCTGTAAGTGTAATGGGGACATGCTATAAGATGCTATAAGATGACATGAGATGCTATAAGATGCTATAAGAAGCTATCTGTAGGGTTGTGATGGGGACATACTATAAAATGCTATAAGATGCTATGAGATGCTATCAGATGCTATACGATGCTATCTGTAGGGGTATGATGGGGACATGCTATAAGATGTTATAAGATGCTACCTGTAAGTGTAATGGGGACATGTTATAAGATGCTATAAGCAATGTTCCCTCTAATTTTTTCAGGACTGAGCAAATTAAAATTTGTCTGAGCGCCATGCTTCCGCACCGTGAGCAGGTTTACACATGCGATCGGGATAATAATGCACATATTATACTTGCCGCAATATTTAATAATAACTTCTGTTCTGTGTTGTAAACAAAAAATCCAGTATGCATCAGTCCATAGCCATGTAGTATAATAATGCATAGTGCTGTTGACTGGTAAAGAACAAAAGTAAGATGCAACTACAATGCTGAACCTGAGCTAACAGAATGGGGCACAATAAATTGACTGCATTTCTGTAAGACACACATTAAGTTGAGGTCAGATGATGACTTTGTATTTGCCTACAGTATGTTGCATCAGATTGTCAGGTTCTTTGGCCTACAGACAATAATTGGTGACATTGGATTAGTCTACTATGGATTCATTCACACCATTCCTTTACATGGCTACATTAATTTATTTCTTACTATTAATAAAAAGTATTCATTAGGGCCAATTTCTGATTAATTTCCTCTGCTTGCCCTTTTTGAAACCCCCTCTATCTCCCCCAGATAGCCCTTTGCTTTATTTCTATTTTATCTTTTCAATGTAGCCTACAACCTGAATAAATAAATGTTTTGGTATTATTAAGGCATGGGTGTTAATGAAAAAGATTCTATGTCCATCAATGCATGCAAACTGATTCTGGTATATCATTTATCATTATTTAAAAAAAAAAAAAAAAGATTTTGGCTTGACTTGGACTGGAGAGGAATTGAATATGCTGTGCAGGAATTTCCATTTGTAGCCGAAATAGGAACAGATTAGGCTACTTGATAGTAGTCTATCTGAATACAGTTTCTTTTCTCCTGCTCATTTTGATGCACAGTTCATTAGCCTATGGGTGGAGCTCTTTAACTATTGCAACAAGGAAACACCTCTCTGGACGCAGACAGAGCAGTATGAAGCAACGTGCATTGAAGATTAGCTGTCTCCTCAACCGTTTCGCCACAGTGCCAACAAGTGAGGATGCGGATGGTGACGGAAACACCGCGAATTAAATTACTGCGATGTAACCGCTTGGTGCATCAAGTTCACGCGTTATGTGCGCAGAAGTATACCGCGGGTGTTAAGAGGGCTTGAGGATTTTTTTGCGCAGTCTGAAAAATCCTGTGCGCTGCAAGTTCAAGAGGTCTGCGCGCGTGCTTAGAGGGAACACTGGCTATAAGATGCTATCTATCTGTAGGAGTAATGGGGGCATACTATAAGATGCTATAAGATGCTATAACATGCTATCTATCTGTAGGTGTAATGGGGACATGCTATAGGATGCTATCTATCTGTAGGTGTAATGGGGGCGTGCTATAAGATGCTATCTATCTGTAGGTGTAATGGGGGCATGCTATAAAATGCTATAAGATGCTATAACATGCTATCTACCTGTAGGTGTAATGGGGGCATGCTATAAGATGCTATCTACCTGTAGGTGTAATGGGGACATGATGAGCAGATGTTATCTGATGGGGATCTGATGGAGTATGATGTGTAGATGCTATCTGATGGGGAGTGTAATGCTATGCTATGCTATGCTAAGCTACTCTCTGGTGTCTTAAAGTGGTAGATCCTGAGAGTTCAATCCAAGAGGTCAGAGAATGTGCGCAGTCTGCGCACATCTGTAGCACAGGTGCACATCAGTAGCACAGGTGCACAGTAGCATAGGTGCTGGAACAAACATATGATAACTGAAAGGAAAATAGATCCTGAGAGTTCAGAGAATGTGCGCATCAGTAGCACATCAGTAGCACAGGTGCACATCAGTAGCACAGGTGCACAGTAGCACATCAGTAGCACAGGTGCACATCAGTAGCACATCAGTAGCACAGGTGCACATCAGTAGCACATCAGTAGCACAGGTGCACATCAGTAGCACATCAGTAGCACAGGTGCACATCAGTAGCACAGGTGCACATCAGTAGCACATCAGTAGCACATCAGTAGCACAGGTGCACATCAGTAGCACATCAGTAGCACAGGTGCACATCAGTAGCACATCAGTAGCACAGGTGCACATCAGTAGCACATCAGTAGCACAGGTGCACATCAGTAGCACATCAGTAGCACAGGTGCACATCAGTAGCACAGGTGCACATCAGTAGCACATCAGTAGCACAGGTGCACATCAGTAGCACATCAGTAGCACAGGTGCACATCAGTAGCACAGGTGTTGGAGCAAACATATGATAACTGAAAGGAAAATAGATCCTGAGAGTTCCACATGACGGTCTGAGCTACTGTCTCTTTAAATGGCGTCTTTAAATGGGAGACTCTGACAGTCATGTATCTGTTGAAGCCATCTGCGATGGCCATCGGTGATCCAGTCCAGGAAGGGGCTCTGCATGTGTGTGTGTGTGTGTGTGTGTGTGAGTGTGAGAGAGAGAGAGTGTGTGTGTGTGTGTGTGTGTGTGTGCATCTGCGATGGCCATCGGTGGTCCAGGCCAGGACGGGGCTCTGCACCGTGGGAATCACCGCTCCCACTGGGCCCAAAGACCCTCATGTGGGCCAGAAATAGCAGCGCGGCTGAATTGCTCTGATCAGGAGCTTCTTTAATATGAACACAACAGAGATCTACTCTTTCTGACCGGGAACCTGGGAACACAGTTATGGACAAACTATGAACACAACAGAGATCTACTTTATCTGACAGGAACCTGGGAACACAGTTATGTGCAAAGTATCAACACAACAGAGATCTACTCTTTCTGACCGGGAACCTGGGAACAGAGTTATGGACAAACTATGAACACAACAGAGATCTACTTTATCTGACGGGGATACTGGTAACACAGTTATGGACAAAATCTTTCATGCAACTTAGCAACAAACTAATGTCAGGATTAAAAAACTAGTGTGAGAATCATTGGCACCAGCGGCTCCATAATGGCAATGAGAGGAATCTTCCCCTCGTGACTCCACTCATACTAACCATACTACATTACTCCACTCATACTAACCATACTACATTACTCCACTCATACTAACCACACTACATTACTCCACTCATACTAACCACACTACATTACTCCACTCATACTAACCATACTACATTACTCCACTCATAGATACAGACGGCAAGTACGGTTAACGCCCCCAAAATGCGAGGGTGGAGTCAGCGTGGGGGATAACAGAGGCCAATTTAACATTATGGTGAATGGACAAGGTAGAGAAAGTTGCTTAACAATAAAAGATCGCTTAGTAAAATTGAACAAAGTTCATATTAGATGTTTTGTCTAATCATGACCTGTTTGCCTGCTTGTGTTTTGACTAAAATAATTTCCCCATCATTTGTTTATTGCAGTTACACTAACAGAAATGTCATGAGCTGTCTCTGGTCCTGTCAAAAGTAAAGCAACTTTCAATCACAAGTCTGATTAGCTCAGTTAAGCAAGCTAAAGTTAGCTACATTTACTGTGGTGATCAATGAAGTTGGCTAGTTAGCAAGCTAATGAAGCTAACAAACATCATCTAAACTGTCATCAGTATCGCATTTGGAGGGGTGTCAAGTTCAGAATTCACATCGGACCATCTGACCATCATTACTACCTTCAGGCATTGCCCTCAAAAATGTGTCAGGCTCCTTGTAGATGGTGCTCAGTGTAACTTCTAGCTTAGCATGCCATTGACTTCCCCACTGTGTGAGCCTGTCGTTTCCCCCAGATGGGACTATTTTTCTCTAATTCCCCCACAGCGGAGCTATATTTGTGGGCGTGGTCAGACCTGCCGTCTGTATCTATACTAACTATACTCCATTACTCCACTCATACTAACCATACTACATTACTCCACTCATACTAACCATACTACATTACTCCACTCATACTAACTATACTACATTACTCCACTCATACTAACCATACTACATTACTCCACTCATACTAACCCAGGGGTGGGCAATTATTTTGGCCAAGGGGCCACATTGGCTTTCAGATTTTGACAGTTTGACAGTTGATGTTGACAGTTAACGAACTGATGTCGATAAATTGGCAAGCCAGTTGCCTCACTTTCTTCAGAGGACCTGTTAACATGCAGGTTTAAAAGGATGGAATTTGCTTTTCATGATCATACAACACATTTGATAAATAAGGCCTAGGCCTATAACCTAAGTCACCATGACTAAATGAGAAATTATTTTATTTTGGGAAGGCTCCGCGGGCCGCATGAAATAGCTCCGCGGGCCGTATCTGGCCCCCGGGCCTTAGTTTGCCCAGGTATGTACTAACCATACTCCATTACTCCACTCATACTAACCATACTACATTACTCCACTCATACTACTGAGGACTGACTAAGTATACAACATTACTCAACCATACTACTGAAGACTAACTAAGTACACTCCATTACTCCACTCATACTACTGAGGACTGACTAAGTATACAACATTACTCAACCATACTACTGAGGACTAACTAAGTACACTCCATTACTCCACTCATACTACTGAGGGCTGACTAAGTACACTACATTACTCAACCATACTTCTGAGTGCTGAGAGTTTGGGATTTTAGACATTAACCTACAGTATGTTATAACAATGTATTCCTTATTATTTCATTAGCTTAGTTAATTGCAGACCAGACAGGTAAATTGATTTGAGTCATTTGCTTAACAGGTAAACATCCCCTGTCCCCCTCCCCTAACATCTCTCAGGTGATAATTGGTCTCCGGAGCCATATTGCTCATGGTGACCATTTGGTCCTGCCGGAAACTATTAGCATGAATGGCCGGAAGCATGAGACATGTTTGTGTATTCCAGTATTGCTTAAAAGTTAAGCTAAACTGTAAGAGTGTCAGTTACCCGCTGAACCTTGAGCGAGCGACACTATCGTGACTCCTTGTTTGGCCATCATTGTAAAAGCTGAATAAACCTGCATTTTGGTGAAATCCTGAGCTGGCGGAGTGTTGCGGATCTGATGGTAAGACTTAAAAAATACCATCAGTGCTAACTAAGTACACTACATTGCTCCACTCATACTACTGAGGGCTGACTAAGTACACTACATTGCTCCACTCATACTACTGAGGGCTGACTAAGTACACTCCATCAGATGTTTCGTCTAATTATGACCTGTTTGCCTGCTAGTTTAGACTAAAATACATTTTTCATGATTTGTTCATTCCAGTAACACTGATAGATGTCAGGAGCTGTCTCTGCTTCTGTCATAAGTGAAGCAACTTTCAATCACAAGTCTGGTTAGCTCAATTTAGCAAGCTAGAGTTAGCTACATTTACTGTGGTGATGAATGAAGTTGGCTAGTTAGCAAGCTAATGAAGCTAACAATCATTAACTAAATTGTCTTCAGTATCACGTGATGTCGATTGATTCAGATTTTCAGAAGGATTCACGCAATATACTTTTTTAGTAAGTAAGACCTAGCCAATCTCAACTTTGGGATGTCTTCCCATTCATTTCGATAGGGCCTGGTCTTGTTAAGCTTGTTAATAGCTGCCCGAAGGCATCTCCAATATGGCTGCCGAGTGACATGACTTGCCTTAGAAGGACTTTGGTGTTACTGATGGCTAACTGAGTTGAGTGTAACTGAGGGTTAACTAGACATCAATCTAGGCCTGATCTGCCACTTCCTGTATGGGTAATGTGGGACAGGAAGTGAACTAATAATCCCGTATCTTTGGTCTCTCTCTCTCTCTCTCTCTCTGTGTGTGTGTGTGTGTGTGTCCCGTATCTTTGGTCTCTCTCTCTCTCTGTGTGTGTGTGTGTGTGTGTGTGTGTTCCCATGTCTTTGGTCTGTCACTTGTGTGACGTGGGACAGGAAGCAAAGAGAACTAATAATCCCGTATCTTTGGTCTCTCTCTCTCTCTCTCTCTCTGTGTGTGTGTGTGTGTGTTCCCGTATCTTTGGTCTGTCACTTGTCACTTTATCTTGTTCTTGTCACCTTACTTCACCATCATAACTTACTTAGCAGTCTTACACACAAATCTATTGATCAAGATCTCTCTCTGAATAGTCATGTAAGGCACATCTCTAAAACATCCTTTTTTCACCTAAGAAACATTGCTAAGGTTAGTAAATTCCTGTCCTTTGAGGATGCTGAAAAGTTAATACATGCATTTGTTACCTCCAGACTCGACTACTGCAATGCTCTGTTCTCTGGGTGCAGTAACACCTGCATTAAAAGTCTACAGCTAATCCAAAATGCAGCAGCTAGAACACTCACTAGAACTAAGAAATATGAACATATTTCTCCCATTCTAGCATCTCTACACTGGCTTCCTGTCAAAAGCAGAATTGACTTCAAAATCCTTCTCATGACATATAAGGCAGTTAATGTCTTAGCTCCTGCATATATTACAGATTTACTTGTTCCAAACCACAACAGGGAGAGGAGCTTTCGACTATCGGGCACCTCTCTTATGGAATTCTATTCCTCTCTACATTCGCGAAGCGGACACTCTTAATACCTTAAAATCTAGACTTAAAACCTTCCTCTTTGACATTTCCTATAGTTATGGATGGTACATGGCATATTACCACTCCTCTTGGGCTTCCCTGGGAAGGGCTGCCTCTGCTGTTTACCCCTGCTTGGGACAAGGTGGCCACTGACCGTCCCCACTGGGCTGGTGAGCTGCCATACACCATACTTAATTATGCTGCGATAGCCTAGTGCTGCCACTTACTGCACATTTGCCATCCTGTACAACCGTCTTTCTCCTCTTTCTCTCCCTCTCCTCACTCTGACATGCAATATATGACACACTTATATCATGAATATATAACACACTTATATGATGAATATATGACACACTTATATGATGAATATATGACACACTTATATGATGAATATATGACACACTTATATGATGAATATATGACACACTTATATCATGAATATATAACACACTTATATGATGAATATATGACACACTTATAGCATGAATATATGACACACTTATAAGATGAATATATAACACACTTATATGATGAATATATGACACTTATATCATGAATATATGACACACTTATATCATGAATATATGACACACTTATATGATGAATATATGACACACTTATATGATGAATATATGACACACTTATATGATGAATATATAACACACTTATATCATGAATATATGACACACTTATATGATGAATATATAACACACTTATATGATGAATATATGACACACTTATATGATGAATATATGACACACTTATATGATGAATATATGACACACTTATATGATGAATACATGACCAGTGTTGGGAGTAACGAGTTACAAAAGTAATTAATTACTGTAATGCATTACTTTCTGTGGTAACTTGGTAATGTAAGGCATTACAGAAACAAAATTTGTAATATTTTACTCGGTACAATTGTAGTAACTCAAGTTACAATGCATTTTTAACTTGGAATGAAGTGGCGTTTTTTCCCTCATACAAATTCGCCAAAAATCACTGAGAGGTCAGCAAGGGCAAAACGTCTGCTGTGCCGAAATTAATGTAGAACTTTACAGTCTCCGCTTGTCATTCTCTACATTCATAACGAATTAGTGAAGGTCATAGTCTACCGTGGGGCCCAAAGAGTAACTTAAATGTAATGCAACTGTACAACAATATTGTAATGTAAGGGATTACTTTAAAATGTCAGTAACAAGTAATAAATAAGGCACTGATTGGGGGGCTACATAAATTAAAGGCCAAACAAGTGGCAAAGTACTGCTCTATATCAGCAATTATAGGAAGCATGTTTATTTGGAAAAGAAGATGTTTCTTGTACCCATGAGCTTTAAACACATAACTTGTGAACTGTGTTAATCTGTTGGATTATTCAGAATATTTGTTTCCTGATGGAAAGTGGATTGTAAGGTGGAATCAAATAAAGTATATAAAATGTGTGTGTGTGTGTGTGTTACCTGAGCGGGATCTTGATGGCGATATATCGGTCGATAGCGATGGCCAGTAGACTGAATATAGAACTCTGCGTGAGCACGAGGACGAAACAGGCGAAGAAGAGACAGGCGTGGAAGCCGGAACAGAAACCCGTGCTGATGGCGATGGAGAAGGGGATGGCCAGCACGCCCACGGCGATGTCCGCCACCGCCAGCGAGACCACGAAGCAGTTGGTGATAGTCTGCAGGTTGCTGTTGAGCCCCACAGCCCAACACACTAGCACGTTCCCCAGCACGGACAGCACGGCGATCAGCAGCTCCAGCAGGATGTACAGCACAGCCGAGACGGCGGGCGGCATGGTGACGCTCCCACGGCAACCCAGCGTCCATCACCCCCGCACTGCAGCCCCCCCCGCCTGCCACAGCCAATCATAAACCCCCGCCAGGCCAGGGGGCGTGTCCTTCAGAGCGCAGATGTACTGTGTGTGTGTGTGTGTGTCCGCCAGACAGCCTTCACAGTCTCACACACAAGCAGACAAGCACAGCCTTCAAAGTCTCACACGTAAGGAGACGAGCTCACCTTCACAGTCTCACACGTAAGGAGACGAGCTCACCTTCACAGTCTCACACGTAAGGAGACAAGCTCACCTTCAAAGTCTCACACGTAAGGAGACAAGCTCAGCTCTGATCTGTGGCTCCAAACTCTCTTCTTCCACGCTCACATTTCCACTCAAGAGAATCCTCATGGAGACTTAGTCCTGGTTCAGGGGGTCAGGGTTAACATGTAGACTAGTCCTGGGTCAGGGGGTCAGGGGTCAAGGTTAACATATAGACTAGTCCTGGGTCAGGGGGTCAGGGGTCACATGTAGACTAGTCCTGGGTCAGGGGGTCAGGGGTCACATGTAGACTAGTCCTGGGTCAGGGGGTCAGGGGTCACATATAGACTAGTCAGGGGGTCAGGGTTAGCCCTAGTGGTGCTCCTGGCCGAAGGGCGTCGTGTGGGGGTCACTCATCCTCAGGAGCGAGAGCGGGCATTCCTACTCACCGCTGACAGGACCTTCACCCTCCTCCTCACGTCTCACCTGTCCCAACACCTCACCTGTCCCAGCGCCTCACCTGTCTGTCTGTGCTGCTGTAGTTTAACCTCCAATGCAGAGCAGGGAGGCTGTTGTCTGTTTACACACAGATCTGCACAGGGACAAACAAACACACAAAACCCTCAGGCAGGCGTCCTACACTGTGTGTGTGTGTGTGTGTGTGTGAGAGAGAGCCAAAGAGAGTTCCCTCAGGCAGTCACCCTACACTGTGTGTGTGCGTGTGTGTGTGTGTGAGAGAGATAGAGAGAGAGAGAGAGAGAGAGAGAGAGAGAGAGAGAGAGAGAGAGAGAGAGAGAGAGAGAGAGGCATGTTCCCACAGTGTCAAGGATGCTCCCTGAGGATTTCTACAATCCAGGAGATAAAAAGTTTTTTTTTAATGAATAAAACTGCTTCATGGAGAGCACAGCTTGTATGGTTAATTTCAGATGATAATCTGGTTCTCTACATGCTTAATTTCAGATGATAATCTGGTTCTCTACATGGTTAATTTCAGATGATAATCTGGTTGCCTACACCACAGTCCATCACCCAAAGAAGGTCAGGCTGTAGAGAACAGCAGTATTTTGGACACTTGCATATTGAAAAGCTTTAAACCTAACTTGCACAAGGTATAAATATAACTATGCTTGAGAAAAGGAGTTGAACGGTAATAAGCAAAGCGCATTTAGAAGTTCTGTTGCATAGTCAGTCTCATGTCTTGGTTGACAGGCTGTTTAAAAACCAGGTAATTTATTAAAACATCACTGAAAAGCTAAGCACATGGTCTAGCCTACTTATACAATTGAAATCTAGAGCTCATGTAACTTTCTTAGTCCAACCACGACTTTTAAAGTTACATTTCAAGCTTAATGTAAAAAAGTTGTTTTTAATAAAAAAAGAAGAACGCAGCTCACCAGTAATGGCAAAAGGAGAGATGCTTGTTGCAGTCTTGCTAAAGCAGGAAACTCCTTGTAGTTGGGAGATAAATGCAGATAATACATGTTGCGAGGACAAGATGCGGTTTGTGCATCCTCAGTCACATGAAGCCTCAAACTAACCGAAAAGCGGAACTCAAGTCAACAGTTACTGACAGTCCATGCACGCGCTAGCGCGCGCCTACTACGACGAGTTGAGAAAGGGTGGTGAAGACTAGACGGTAAACGCTGACGGCCGGAAATTATGTTGAAATCTTATGCGCACCCTGAAATAGACAGTGAGCCTTCCTGACGTTTCCGATGGACTGAGGGACTGTTTTGTGTTTTGTCTGTCTGTGTTTTCGAATATTATTATGACTATCAGGACATTGCTGTAAAAGAGCCTAGAGCTCGGTCAAGTTCCCCTGAATAAAGAATGGTTGATTGTGAACTGTAACAGTACCCGCGAGATTCTGTGAGAACGTAGGGTAAAGGTTTACCGTCTATTTTTTTCCAGAAAGGGTTCTTCGGCTCTTCAGGCGCACGGGCTAAAACCTCTAACCGCGAACAGACTGATTTCCTCTTCTCACGGGCGGGGGCCGAGTTACTGCAACGGGATCTGATTTGGATCTTTTGGTCGTCGTGCCAATCTACAGGTTTCTGCGTCGGACATCTAAAACTCTTAATGGCATCCGCATCACACCCCCTTATTTCCGAGCAGAACTTTACCCAGTGTTTTATGTCTAGGGAGTAGGGACATTAAATGACGTAGTTGTCTAAAGGACTCAGAACGATAGAAGTCGTTTAGATGCATGCATTTCAGAGCAGAGAGACAAACTTCAGCTTTGTTGATGCAGTTTTCTTTTAATATTTCAATATAAATATAGACATACAGTACAGACCAAAAGTTTGGACACACCCCCTCATTCAATGTGATTCATTTATTTCCAGGACAATTTATATTGTAGATTCTCACTAAAGGCATCAAAAGTAGGAATGAACACATATGAAATTATGCACTTAACAAAAAAGTGTGAGGTTATGACAAAATTTTGGACCTGAACCCGATCAAGATGGTTTGGGGCGAGCTGGACCGCAGAGTGAAGGCAAAAGAGCCGACAAGTTCTTAGCATCTCTGGGAATAAATAACTGTTCAAGACAGTTGGAAAACCATTTCAGGTGACTACCTCTTGAAGCTCATCAAAAAAATAAAAAGAGTACAAAACAGTTATCAAAACAAAAGAAGGATACTTTGATGAAACAAGAATATAAAACATGTTTTCAGTTATCTCACACTTTTTTTTATTAAGTACATAATGCCACGTGTTCATTCATAAGTTTGTTTATTTTGTAGATTGTCACTGAAGGCAACAGTCATGAAAATAAAGTAAATAATTTAATGGGAAAGCGTGTCCAAACTTTTGGTCTGTACTGTATGCCTAGGCCCACTCCATCAATCATGTCTCAGCTGGACTGAACATGGCCTTGATATAGGCTACATGTAGCAAACACTTTCACGTTGGGTTGTGGGATGTCATGCAAATATGATATTATAATGCAAGAATAAGTGTGAATGAGAGAAGCTTGTACAGACTCATGAGAGATGGACTACTGAGGGCTGAAATTAAATGACAACTGGTTTCCATGACTACTGGTGTGTGCCTGCTGACCCCAAAATAACCTCCACCTGTGGCAACATGGAGACCGAGGCTACACAACTCAGCTCAACTCCAAGTCTGCTAAAACTCATTCCATGCCAAACATAAGCAAACCTACAGACAGTCAATGGTCACACTACAGTAAGGCCGTATAGGAGTCCATCCTTCACACTAAGCATACTAGCACTAGTGTACTACAGTAAGGCCAGAGAGGGTTGAATGGGAGCAGTATTCCATCATCTTTGGTAAGGCAGCATACATGTAGGTGTGTTTTTTGGAGGACTGGCCGTGTGTGTGATCAACATTGTTCATATTGGTCATATGTTACTCAACCTTATTACATGAGACAAATTTGAAGCCGATGACCTCTATTGCTGTTAAGTGCAGAAAGCAACACTATTAGAAAGACTTAATATTTCAGGCCTTGCCATGTATTAAGGATGAAATACAGAGAGTGAGAGTCAACATGTTTTTGTCTGTGCTGTAGGCCTAGCGC
>JAODXP020005276.1:0-49410 GCA_027497455.2 Sardinella longiceps | reverse complement strand
CATCTGGTGGAAAAATTAGGCCTAGTTTCCTGTCAAAGTTTTCTCTGTGGATTCCTGATCAGAAGGCCTATTAAAAGAGATTAAGACTTGGGGCCACCTCAAATTTTGCCCAAAATCCAATATGGCCGACATTTTCCAAAATGGCGTATTTTCATACAGTTTCGGCCATTCTGGAAGGCCATAATCATGAAATATGATCACTTTTCCACAAAATACCGTCATATTCCTTCAAAAACATGTTTTCAAAGGTTGACTAAACAAAAAAATGTATAAATAAAAATGACCCCCTTAAAATATATTAAGAAATTTGGTCAAAATTGGTAGAATTTTGCATTTTGGCATAATTCAAAATTATAAGGACTACTTTTTCACAGAACACTTGTTTTATTCCACCAAATATGTATCTGCTGATCAGAAGGCTTATTAAAATAGATTAAGACTAGGGGCCACCTCAAATTTTGCCCAAAATCCAATATGGCCGACATTTTCCAAAATGTCATATTTTCATACAGTTTCAGCCATTCTGGAAGGCCATAATCATTAAAGATGATGACTTTTCCACCAACCACTGTAATATCCCTTCAAAGACATATTTACAAAGGTTGACTGTGACAACACAAAAAAACATCTAAATAAAAATGTCCCCCTTAAAATATATGAAGAAAATTGGTCAAAATTGGTAGAATTTCGCATTTTGGCATCATTTAACATTATAGTGATTCCTTTTTCACAGAACGCTGTTTTATTCTGCCGAATATGTATCTGCAAAGGTTAACTAAACCAGGAAAATTGAAAATAACAATGATCAACTTAAAGCTAATTAGGAAAATTGCTCCAAAATTGGTTGAATTTCACATTTTCACATCAATAGAGGGTATAATGACCTCTTTTTCACAGACATGTCATATTCTACCAAATATATGTTTACAAAGGATGAGTAAGCAACAGCAAAAAAGCATCTTATAAGGCAATGTCTTAAGAAAAAAAAAAGATATTTCCATATTTCTGCCTACAGCGCACTTATTATATGAGACCCCTAAAACCAAAGTGAAATGATGATTAGCCTGCCAAACTAAAAATCACAAGTGATATTTAGACTGGAGACCTACCTATTGCATTTCACGTAGCGGAAGCATCGTTTACGATTGTCTAGAGCCGTTTATTGGGCGCTACGAATGTCTATCATACCGTCACATACCTCGGAACCAATCCCAGAGCCAGCTCGTGACGTAAAATGCAATCGAGGGCCGTACAAATCCCTTTTTGTTTTGTGATAGGAAGCAGGCAAGAAAATCGGCCATGGTCACCATGCTACTTTACAGAGTGAAATGCAATAAGCTCGCAAAGGAGCATGGGAACTCCCAGGTTAGCAGGCTAACCCATTCTGCCCAAATGTAATTTCTGCAACTCAAAATGCTTTTCAAAATCTTGTGTGGCTCATCAAATTTTGCCCAAAAGACAATATGGCCACCATTTTCTGAGATGGTGGATTTTCATATAGTTTCAGCCACTCTGGATGGTCATAATAATTGAAGATTGATGACAAAAAAGGTCATTACCCTCCAAAGACATGCTTACACAGGTAACACAGGACTTTTTTGTCTGGCTAAATCATCTAAGACTGTACTGTCAAAAATGGTCATAAAATAGCACTTATAAGTAGAATATAGAATTTATTTACAACTATGTTACTAGCAGAATTTGGCTTTTTGATGTGCCTTTTCATCATTTGACAAGTATATTACAGTAACCACAACGCAGTCTAAGTATATGGCTGGAATTATTGCCGATAGAGGTACCCATGAAGAGATCAAGCTTTAGGTCTGATTTATTGATAATTTCTTGCTGCAAACATTTTAGAAAAGGATCAGAGTATGACTAAATAGCCTACATTATATTGTCCCTTAACATAAAGGGGAAAACAATCCGCAGTCTCATGGAACTTGGTTCTAAGTTTGGAAATGATGCTGCCACTCTATATGCTGGGTTTCCCTACTGTGTGGGGCCCTATCAAACTGGCATCTTTCCACCAGTGCTGCTGCTTGGAGAAACCACAACCCCAACAAGTTTCAGAACACATGCTCAGATAATAATTTAGGAACCTCAGTTGCATTCACCTGGCAGCATTTGAAGCTCAAACCGCGATGATTGACAGCAGAAAACTATTCCTGGCCATTTTGACACATTTTTTATGGCACTGCTGTTTGGCTGTGTTGCTGTGACAAATCAACAATGAAAATGATATAAAACACTCGATTGGTATTACTAAAGGGGAGATATAATGGGCAAAAGTAAAGTTTCCTTTATCCATAAAAATGATAAACAACTCAAGCCAACAGCTTGTGTTCTAAAATATAAAACCTTGGAACTTGAATGAACAGTCAAAGATGTGTTTCCTTCAATGTCTTTGAAGGAATATGACCATTTTTTTGTTTTCAATCTTCAATTATTATGACCTTCCAGAATGGCTATAAGTATGGCTAGAAACTATATGAAAATCCACCATCTCAGAAAATGTTGGCCATATTGTCTTTTGGGCAAAATTTGATGTGGCCCCAAGAAGCCACACAAGATTCTGAAAGGCATCTTGAGTTGCAGAAATTAAATTTGGGCAAAATTGGCTAGCCTGCCACATCATTATTTCACTTTGGCTTTAGGGGTCTCTATATAGGCTAATAAGTGTGCTGTAGGCTGAAAACTGTTATTGCCATGGAAATATGTAGCATCCTTTTTTGTTTTCTTAAGACATTGCCCTATAAGATGTTTTTTTCTTGCTTACTCATCCTTTGTAAACATATATTTGGCAGAATAGGACATGTGTTTGTGGAAGAGAGCTCATTATACCCTCTAATGATGTTAAAATTTGAAATTCAACTAATTTTGGAGCAATTTTCCTAATTAGTTTTAAGGTGATCATTTTTATTTTCAATTTTCCTGGTTTAGTTAACCTTTGCAGATACATATTCAGTGGAATAAAACAGGTGTTCTTTGTAAAAGGAATTATTATAATGTTAAATTATGCCAAAATGCGAAATTCTACCAATTTTGACCAATTTTCTTGCTATTATTTTAAGGGGGTCATTTTTATTTAGATACTTTTGTTTAGTTAACCTTTGTAAACATGTCTTTGAAGGAATATTACAATATTTTGTGGAAAAGTCATCATCTTTAATGATTATGGCCTTCCAGAATGGCTGAAACTGTATGAAAATATGCCATTTTGGAAAATGTCGGCCATATTGGATTTTGGGCAAAATTTGAGGTGGCCCCTAGTCTTAATCTATTTTAATAAGCCTTCTGATCAGCAGATACATATTTGGTGGAATAAAACAAGTGTTCTGTGAAAAAGTAGTCCTTATAATTTTGAATTATGCCAAAATGCAAAATTCTACCAATTTTGACCAAATTTCTTGATATATTTTAAGGGGGTCATTTTTATTTATACATTTTTTTGTTTAGTCAACCTTTGAAAACATGTTTTTGAAGGAATATGACTGTATTTTGTGGAAAAGTGATCATATTTCATGATTATGGCCTTCCAGAATGGCCGAAACTGTATGAAAATACGCCATTTTGGAAAATGTCGGCCATATTGGATTTTGGGCAAAATTTGAGGTGGCCCCAAGTCTTAATCTCTTTTAATAGGCCTTCTGATCAGGAATCCACAGAGAAAACTTTGACAGGAAACTAGGCCTAATTTTTCCACCAGATGACCTGTCTAAGAGAACCCCACAATGAGCAATGTAGCCTAATAATCAAAGTGACTATGAGGCTGGTAATTCAATAGTAAAAACGCTGGTGTGTATGGAGGACTCTGGTCATCCCCTCCATACTAGTCTGGATAACGGTCATGGAGAGCAGTGGCTGTTTCGGACCACCTGTGGCATACACTAAAATGAAAGCCTATGCTAAAGTAACGCCCCGTGTTTTTCGGGCACACTGCTGAGAAAAACTTTATTTTCCTCGGGAGAGCAAATGATTAAACTATAGGCTACACCGAAAAACATAACGAGATGAGACAAAATTGATTCCGTGCAAGTAGCCAAATAAATGATGCATGCGTAAAACAGACAACCGATTGCGTCAAGCAGAGAATGGCTGTATTTTCCAGGGGAAAGCGAACTGAAATGATATGACGAAACAAAATGAGCTCCGTGAATGAAATCGATGAATAATGAACGAATTATAATATAGCCTATACTGATGAAATGTAGTTGTAGCCTAGTTAAGGGGAGAGTGAATGGTTAAACCATAACCTACACAGAGAAAAAATGGGTTTCGAACTTGCCTTTCCGTGAGTATAATGCATAGCCAGACTGTCAATTTTGAACGAATATTACACCTAACACTGATCCTTGAAACGAAAAAGTAAACTAGGGTCGAAATTCAAACACCTTATTATGCCTACTAACACACAATCTGGCCTATGTGGTCTTGCCACTGCTAGTGTGGCATGCCATGTGGCATAAATCATGCAGCTTCACAACCAGTGTGCGTGTGTCATTTTTTTCTGTCGGCCTATGCATTGGGCTATCTGTTAATCTGTTAATATACAGGCCTCACTGTAGTTACAGTCCGCTTCTCTCATTCTATCTCTATCGGAAAAGACTATCAATGAAATGTCTGCTTAATTTGCCATAATGGATATCACCCTGACAGTTTAGCCTCTGTCAGCCAAAACCGCTCAGAAATGGCCAAGCCTTTCAAACATTTTAATTGCAATTCTGTCCATCGCCTATTGTTCTCTATGACTGAATATTGACATTCAATGAAAAGTCGATTGCACAATATCTGGCAACAAACACTAAAAAGGTAAAACGTCAACGTTATAGCTTATCGAATGAATTGTCATAGTCTACATTAATTTGGCTTTGAACTGTTTAATTGAACCACTGAAAATAGTTTCGGTTTTATAAAGCAATGGCCTAACGGAATTTAACGTGTAGGCTAGGCTTCAAGGCCTCGTGGCTAAAAGACAGCTTTCATTTATGCCTAATTACAATGGCCTACCTTTTCTCCAGATGGCGAATTCGTTTTGTACATTTGTTTTCTTCTTCTTCTTCTTCTTCTTCTTCTTCTTCTTCTTCTTCTTCTTCTTCTTCTTCGTCTTCTTCTTTCTCTTCTATCTTTGTCAAATTTCATTCTCAGCATCCAGCACATCTCAGCTATTCCCATGAGCGTTGGTAGGATAGGCTTGGCAGTAAAGGTGCGACCAAAGGCCGAAACTGCGCTTGGGGCCCTCTAGATTCCCGCGCTCCTAACGTATGAGAGGATGCGCGCTCTTTTAAAATTTAATTAGTTTCGATTAGTTTCGGGCAACATGCGTGCATCTCATGCACAAGACACACCATCTAAATGTGCATCATGAGACAGCTGGATTGCTTCTTCTTTTCTATTTTTGGGAGCATTCATCATTTAGTAGACTAGGCTTGCATCAGTCTTTGCACATTAAAATGATTGCATTCTCTCTGTTTCAAGACGCATTTTGTGCATTATTTGGTGATGCATCTCCCTTAAATGTGCATTCGGTGATTTTAAGATGCTTGGCCATGCACGCACTTGCACGCGGCACACCATCTAGGGGTGGAAGCATTTATCAATATTTGCGTCACGTGACAGCTGGATTACTTCTGCATTTCTTTTTCAGGAACACTTGGAGTGCAGTGACACAACTCTTTCCATAACCTCAAAAAGAGGATTCTAGTTCATCATGCAAGGTTTTTTTTTTTTTTTTTTTTTTTTTGCTTTTCTTTTTTGGTAACACTTGGCATGCAGTGGCAGAACTCTTTCCATAACTAGTTCATCATGCAAGGTTTTTTTTCTGACTCTAGGCCTGTTTTTGTGCATTAGACTATATTGGTAATAAATTGCCCATCACTAAAAAATATGTAAATGCTTACTGCTCCCCCAGCATTCTGATTGCTGTGTCGCCTATTGTACAAATGTCTTACGTGGCCCCCTTGAGAAAAGAGTTTTTTCCCACTCCTTCAGTAAGCGCAACGACATGTGGCCTTAGAATTTTACGCATAGAATTGAGTTACTGTTAATCAAATGAAAATAATTGTGCCAGGAGATAGAATGAACAGTAGTAGATTTGCATAATTCACTGACATCACTGCCTGTGTTAAACCTTAATGTACAAAGTGTCTTGTGTACGTCAGTGTTTTTTCCATTTCAAAAGCAATGAAGCAAAAATAACCATTTATTTCACAATTTGCCGGTTAGAGCATGTCCCTGCTTACTATATTTCCTCATACCCTCATCCTCATGTCTTGCGGAAGAAATAAGACATTTCCTGTCTGAGAGTGGTTGCTGTCTGTGAACTGTCACACTTGCTTAGTTTCATGTCTCGTGAGCAGGACCGTCCTCTCTCATCTCCCGTGAGAAGCAATGGGGTTCTTCAGTTTTGGCATTCTGATGATGCAGCTTCTTTTGCAGTGCTATGGTAAGATAATTTTTTTTATAAAGCATAATTGAATTATTTATTTTAACATATTATTTTTTATATCATGTTTTTATTATTTATTTTACTGTTTATATTTATATTAGTATTGGCAAAATTAACTGATCAATCAAGTGATTAATTAATCCAAACAATTTTTAAAAATTAATTCAGATTAATCTTGATGGATATGGTTCCACTTTTATTATGTTCAATTTCACATAGAAAAATTCTAGACAAACTAGTCAAACTAGACAAAAATTATGGCCTAGCTCCTGAATGTCCAACAACATGTTTGGGGAATCTTTGGGGGTAGGGGACAGGTGTTCATTGCCCCATTTGAGAAGAACAAAGCACTATCAGGGCCTTTATGGGGCAAAATAAGGATCCAACATACCCTCCAAATTCTTACTGGAGGAAATGAGTTGCGATTAAAAGTGATTAATCACGATTAATCATTGCAAAATTTTGTGATTTATCAGATTCATTTTTAAATAGTTTGACAGCACTCATTTACATTTATTATTTATGACTTTTAAAGTACTAATTTCAGATTTCTTTAATGGGATAAAAGAAGGTAAAAGTAATGAGAAAGCCACAGACTAATCAATAACAATAAAAAAAGTCAAAGCAAACTTTACTGTCAATCAAACTTAGCAATTGCAAGCAGACTGAAATTGCGTTTCTCAAAACTCCAAATGTGCAACAAAGTTAAAATTTAAACATACAAATAAGATATATAATTGTATTTAAGATCACAACTCACTATAGGACATAAAGTGCATTGATATCAAGATATCAGGCATGATAATAGATATCAGTAACATAATAACAGGCAACATAACAGACATTGTGAGCATACTGTACGTCAGTGTTTCAGATGTCCTTGAGGTAGGTATGTTGCTGGAGTGCAATATTACTGAGTTGCAACAAGGTGCAATGAGGCAAAAGTGCATGGTGCAAGTAGCAGCATGGCGATGAAAGTCTGGACAAACATGGACAGACATGTTTGTTGCTGAATAAATTATGAATAAATTATAAATAAATATCTGTGTTGTTTCTAGGGCATACCTATCTCTATATTAAAGATGGACATGCTCCTAATTCCTTCAGCCCCACCTGTAAGGAATCTCTATGGCGGATTGACACAGACCTTTACAATCCAGATTGTGAAGCAAAGCCGGCTAAGCTTACTGTTCCCCACGCAGGAGGATGTGGTGGTGACTCTCCTTGCTCAAGATGTGGTGGTGATATGCCAGAGCCACTATGCCACAGAGAAGCAGAGAGTGGGTTCTATGCATGCTCTTATGATTGTGATCATTCCATCCAGCCTTTTAGACCCCAGCAGAACATTCTGGATTCATATATTGTTGCTAGGAGAAAACCATGTGAGTTTATAATCCTATTGCTGTTTGGGCTTTTACACTATAAAAAAAGAAATAATGTTTAGAATATCTTTTTTTACATGAGCAAGTTTTATACTGATAGCATGTTTTCCTTGTCCAAAGTGAAAGATGAGAATAGGCGGCATGCTCGTCAGATCGTGCCTGTGAATGAGGGGTCTCCAATCCGCCTGAGCTGTCCCTTCATGGCCCGTCATCATGCCCCCTATGTGCTGTATTGGCTGAAGATGACCAGTGATAACGGGACTGCCAGATGCATCTCCTCCTACAGCAGTGAGACACACCACAATGTCCAGCACTGTCCCACAGACACACACTTCACCTCCACAAGGCCTGCTGAACAGCCTCTAAACAACCGCCATGACCTCAGCATTGGCAGCAGCCGGCTGAGTGACAGCGGGGAGTATGTGTGTGTCGTGCAGAAGATAAGAAGGGGCAATGGCCGAGGACTGAGGATGAGGGGCAACAGGGCAGCACAAAGCACACAGGACCAGAGTGAGCTGGACACAGGTGATGTGATTAGTATGTTTTTGTACAAATACTTACCGCTTCACTGGCATTCCACTTTCTGTGTAGCTGATTGTACTAATGTCTTATGTTGCCCCTGTGAAATGTTTAGTTCTTGGTTCAAATATACAAATGTAGTTTAACTTGTAGAGAACATCATCATCATTATTGTCATCATCATCCTCTTTGATTAATAGATAGATAGATAGATAGATAGACAGATAGATAGATGTAGATAGAGATAGATAGATAGTTTATTGATCCCCAAGGGGAAATTCAAGAACTTCGCCTTCTAAAGTTCCTGTAGCTGTTTGTTACTCACGCTTTACATTTTCTGACACTTTGCACAGGTGATAAAGATGAACACCTGAGTGAGTCAGACACAGGTGATGAAGATGGACACGTGAGTGATTCGGACGCAGGTGTTAAAGATGGACACCTGACTGAGACAGACACAGGTGTTAAAGATGGACACCTGACTGAGACAGACACAGGTGTTAAAGATGGACACCTGACTGAGACAGACACAGGTGTTAAAGATGGACATGTGAGTGCGTCGTACACAGTTCATGATGATGAGGAGGGAGAGGGAGATGGAGAGGAAGGACACAGTGGATTGCCATGAGCATCATCAACGTCACAGTCATGAGGAAAGATGAACTCAAGAAACCTCCAAGTAGGAGCACACTGACTCTAACTGCTACACTTGACACCATCACTGTTATATTTACTGCCATCATATTTACTGTAAGTTTAGCACAGCAGCCACATAGGGAGCTGCAGGGGTTAGTAGTGGTAGCAGTAAATTAGTTTAGATTGTATTGTCAAGAACAGTAGTTAACAATATGGGCTATTTGTGTGTGTGTGTGTGTGTGTGTGTGCCTGTGTGTGTGTGTGTGTGTGTGTGTGTGTGTGTGTGTGTGTGTGTGTGTGTGTGTGTGTGTGTTGTTTGTGAACTGCAGCATATCTAGTGGCTCTGCATGTGGCTGTAGCAGTGAGTGTAGTCTTCCTCATCACTCTCCTCACTCTCACACTCTTACTAGCATGGAGGAAGATGAAGAGTCACCAAGGTAACAACACATAACATATAGTATTTATTAAGTATTATTACTTAATGCTTGCCATTGGCTATTATTATAATGCTTGGCTATTGGCTCATTGTCACTCACTTTAGAATGATTGGTTGGCTATGTGCATGCGCTATCCTGTCCTCATTTTCTACTTCCCCTAGAGTTAACGGAATTATCTGCAGTGAATCAACACGTAGCTCTGCTGTTTCACCTTGCCTAATGCTCTCAGTATACATGTATGTGTGAATGACTGGATTTGGTGCAATGCAGATCAAGATGCCGAGCACTGGGATACAGATTGTTTCACTCTGGATAATTCCTTTTTTGCGAGTCCAAGCCACAGACCAAGTTGTCCAAGGCATGTTCTTGATATCTATGCAGGAACAGTATAGTTCAATATCATATTGGTTGAGGGAATCACCACATTTCATTTTCTGTCAGTTTTAGTAGCTGACACATTCTCAATCATGGTGTAATAACACAGGCTTCGCTCTTATCTTTACACATGCAACATCCTGTTTCATTCATTCTGCGTTTCTGTTTCTCAACAGCACACCAGACTCAAGTGATGCCAAGGTACACATTTCCCTCTTAGTACAGACACTCCAAACAGTGATATCATGAGTTTATATGTAGCCTAGTGCTGGCATCCATTTCCCGAAAGCAACTTTGTGTTGCACTGCAATTTCCCATGGCCAACTAAGTTGCTAACTGCTTAGACACTATGCTTTTGGAAAACACACTATCATAGTTTCTAAGTTAGCAACTTTGTTGACTGCAATACAATTTCCCATTGGCAACTAACTAAGTTGCTAACTGGTTAGTAAATATGCTTTAGTGAAACGGACATCAGGCTGGTAACCATTGTGTTGATATGACACCTTTGCTCTTGATAATTTCAGCGGTGCCAGTGGAGGAGGAGTCAACGCCGCTCCTGACTGTGAGTTTGGCTCCCCCTGCTGGGAACACACAGTCAACACACCACCATTCAATCACTTCCCTTTGCTTTCACAAAAAGAAAAAAATAAATCAGCCATGATTGAGAGATCATATCTCAGATACTCTGCAGCTCAGAAACAGTTAATAACGGCTCTCTCGTTGGTTGTCTGAGGATTACACTACTGATACTTATTCTCATACATTCATTATAGGGCTGATGCACGGTCTTTGGTATTTTTGCCCTCAACAGTGCATTCCAGGCAGCGCTGCCTTCAAGGCAATCCTCTCTGGCACTATTCCCCTCAGTTTAGGGTTAGGATGAGGTTTGAGGGGGGTAGGTTTAGGAGTAGAGTTAAGATAGTGCTTTTTCGGCTGTGCTGCCTGGCAGGTGCCGTTGGGGGCAAAAAACACAGTTGAGCTGCACATAGAGGACATAGTACAGCAAGGAGAGACCAGTGGACAGGACACATAGTTTATTAGTCTACTCTACACCATAGGTTTATTCAAGATGATACTGAAACATAGGCTAATACATGCTTGTAGAATATCTAATTGTTGCATGCATGATGCTGCCTTTCCCATCCATTTGCCGCATTGAAATTGATCCAGTTTGTCTAATACTTCTGCTCACTTGCCCACATCAACACACATAACTGTGTTCCAGGAGCATCCATGACAACATGATTGTTGTTGTTGTTGTTGCTATTGTTGTGGGTAAAGAAGCAGTTGTATTTCACAAACTGCATCAGCTTTATTGTTGGAAATTGACGGAAAAGTCAAATTATTCATTGTATCACCAAAACGTTGACGTGTAACATCTCAGTTATGATATGTTGTGAACAGACTATAGTGTTATTAATTAGTGTATTGTAGTATTGTATGTTGCTGTCCTGTCAGGTACACTCAGCCAGACCACATTTTCTGCTCTGTTCTTTTTCAGGCTCTCCATATGCAGTGGGCTTCAGACAGCATGAACCATATTCAGTAGTGAACATCAGAGGACAGATGGACAGCACTACGTCCAGTCCTGTAGGACCCAGTGGACTGTCCTCAGATGTGCCTGAACCATATTCAGTAGTCAACATCAGGGGACAGATGGACAGCACTATGTCCACTCCTGTAGGACTCAGTGGACTGTCCTCAGATGTGCCTGAACCATATTCAGTAGTCAACATCAGGGGACAGATGGACAGTGCTATGTCCACTCCTGTAGGACCCAGTGGACTGTCCTCAGATGTGCCTGAACCATATTCAGTAGTGAACATCAGTAATCAGATGGACAACGCTAGGACACCAGTAGGACCCAGTGGACTGTCCTCAGATGTGCCTGAACCATATTCAGTAGTTGAACTCAGGACCCAAGGGGACAGCGCTGCGTCCACTCCGGCTGGGCAGACTTCAGATGTGTCTGATACCTATTCAGTCATCACACTCAACAACTCATCATGAACCAATCACATAGCCTACCAGACTTGAAAACGATGGGGATTCAGATATCAGACCCATCTTACCAGTATTATCTGCTTTTGCCCTCTCTGGTAGCCTGAATGCCATCGACTTTCAAAGCTCTCCGAGACTTTGGTCTGACCAAGTGCCTGTACAACAAACGTTTCCTAAAGTGCATGGTTGGCTGACCCGCCTCCCTCAAATGCCTCAGTTTGCTACTGGTCGATGTCAGAAATGTGCCGAAGCAAAACCAGTCACACCACTCTTTCCTCTGACGTATGTGACCAGAAGGGAACTGCTTGAGTTACAGCTAACAGGACTGAGAGCCATTGGTGCTGCTCAAAATTGATTGGTTCCCGACCAAGGGGTGGCGTTCCAGATTTTTCTGGAACTCAGAAATGCTGTTTAAATTAGTAGCTGGCCAGACCAGCGACAGCAACGCTGAAGGTGTTACGTCACTGGGAGGGCGTGCCAGGCTAACTCTCTGGTAATGTGGTGCAGCCATGTGGCATGTCATGACCAAATCAATAGGCATTACACCCACATACATGTACAGTACTATGTGGACGTTGGAGAATCTGGGTGCTCTCCTTAAAGACTCAGAAGTACTGAGAGTTGTCTCTGGATAGAAACAGAATGACCAGACCTGACGATGAAGGAAAGCTTTGTCATTGGCTGATCAAATTACAATAGGGTCACATATTAGCCAGTCAAGAACCATCTAGCCTAAAGATATGCCAACTATGCATCATTTTTATTTTACTTATATTGTCACATTTGTGCATATCTGTTTAAGGTATTAGTGAGGTTTCTTGTCAAATGTAAGCAAAAAATGTTGTATTCATTGTCATTTTTATCAAGAATGTGATAATTAAATTATAATTATGTAATTAGCCTTGTTTGTAGCATGCTATGTGCTATGTTATGTTGTTTTCCTGCTAGCCTACTCACTTGTGTCCAATCCAATAGTAAAAGGCTGGTGTTGCCATAGTTTCATAGCAATCACTGCAGTGGCAGGTGGAACCCAGAGTGATATCTAAAGAATGGCAGTGCAATGTGCATCTCTGTGTGGGGAGAGAATCAGGGAGAATTTGGTACTTAATTAGTTAATTATGTTCTTATAATTATGACAGAGGTGTGATATGAACCAGTGATGCACAAACCACATATTCAAACCACTTGCTCATGTCACAATTGCCCATATTAACATCAAAATTATCTACATTTGCATTTGATCATCATAGATACTTTGAAATAGATTAATAAATTCTTTAACTCATTTTAGTCACTTTATTTGCCTGAGCTTAGTTGCTCGTCTTTTTTGTCACCTTAGTTGCTTTTGCCACTCAAGACTTCACAGCTCTTGATGTGGGCACACATATCGTTGGCCTGCGTACAGTAGCCTAGCTAAGTGCCACATACTAGATTAGCTTAATATGAACATCCTCTGCTATCTGGGAAACGCAGCGCTAATTCCTACCATAGCTCCGTAGTAAGTGTGAATCTGGAGAGTCTTCCTCTTTTGCACTTCTGCAGAGTGCAATATAAAATCTCATGAAATCTACTGCAGCATCGTCTTGTGTTCAGCAGTAGATACAGTACTTTGTGTGAGCAGCTCAAAGTTTCCTCAATCTCAGTCTCAGTTCCTGTGAGCCGCAATGGGGCCCTTCAGCTTGTCTCTACTGACTCTTCTCCTCCTGAGATGCAAAGGTAAGATAATAATAATAATAATAATAATAATAATAATAATACTTATAATCTCTATTTATATTGAACATTTCAAAAATAAAGTTAGAAAGTGCTGAACAAAGTTACAAAGTGCTGATATACATGTTGCTATAAGGGCAGTTACTTTGGATGAAGAGCCACATTGGGTTTTAAATATTGACTGGTGGGCTGGGTGTTAACAGTCATCTTGTTGATGGGGATTGATACTTGTAAATCGCCAAGTCTCAAACCTGTAGCCAACCTTCTTGAGAGGACATGTTAACATGCATTTAATAGGGTTAAAAGGTTGTATTTCATGAATATTGTACAACAAGTTTGACAAATCAGGCCTATAATCTATTTCACCTCGGCTAAATGATAAATTATTCTAATTTGAGAAGGCTCTACAGGCCGACAGGCCACATGTGGCCCCGGGGCCTTAGTTTCCCACCTCTGCTAAAAGGCCATGTTGATGCTGGATGGATTTGGATCTGGGAAAATGGCTCCATATTCCCTCAGATCCATACATCAATGTGTAAAAGTGACACAGTATGCCAGTGAATGTTTCATATAAGAGTTCGTATAAGAGTTTAAAAAGGAACCGGGTTGTTAATGAGTCTCTGATGTTTCACAGCGGTCACCTATTTCTATTATCACAAGGGGGACGATGCGGGCAATAGAACCCTACTGTCCTGTAACCAGTCTGTCTGGCAGATTGACAGCAACTTTGACAACATTGTGGACTGTTGGATAGTTCTGCATCATACAACCCCCGCTGGATTTTATTCCACATAGGCATAGTGATGGTTGGGAATATAGCAAGCAGGACCTTCATGATGATGTGCTGTGTCAAGAAGATGCGCTGGTAATAGATAAAAGAGATAATAGAGACATGGACTACCCGTACCCACGATCAGACAGCTTTTTTGACTATTTGGCAAGTCCGTCAACGCTGCCTACCAACCCAGTTGATAACTGGAAAGTTTTCATTTGTCTCCATCATGATGAGCTTAACATTTCACAACCTTCATGCTCAGAAAAAATATAATGGAAAACTGGAAAAAGGAATGTTTGTAGTAGAAGTAAAAAGTGGATTGTATGCTTGTGTTCATGATCGCAATGATTCTATGATCTACCCGTTCCAGTCTGATGATGTAGACACCTACATTGTAGCTGTGGAGAACAGCAAATGTGAGTTCATTTTACACTGACACCTATAGTCATAATACACACACTGTTTATTCTTATGGAAAATAATAAATAAACTAAATAAGCATACTGAGTGCAACATTTGCAAAACTGCAAATAACTAAATCTTCATATTAATTTCATGTATAATTATGTTTCCCATTCCTCTCTGTGTTTTCTATTGTATTTGATTTTGTTCTATTCCAATGTATTACAGATTCTATCCCGTTTTAGTAATAGAATCTGGAATAGAATCTGTATAGAATATAATAGTAATAAATTGGATATATTTAGTCATTATTCCGAAAACAGGATAGAATCTTTAAGACATTGGTATAGAAAAGAACAGAATCGACTAGAATATATACACATTTCTTTTTTTATTTATAATTAGATTTGTCCACAGTTGTGTATGATCATGGACGGCCAATAGAATGTGAGAATGTGTCAGAATGTCATCATCAGAATGTGACTGAGGAGTCTCCTATCCTTTTGAACTGCCCCGTCAGCAGCACTGCCCGCTCCACACTCTCTAATCAGCCGTATGCCCTGTACTGGCTGAAGGTGAACACTGTTGATGGGAGTACCAGCTGCATATCCTTTACTTCCGGTGGTAGTTTTGGACCATTGATACCTCCTGACCCTGAGAGGATCTGCCCCATAGAAACAGATCTACGCCACAGGGTGACCAATAACTCATCAAGTGCCCTGGGTTCAGATTTTCTATCCCATAATGTTAGCATTGGCAGCAGTCGCCTAGGTGACAGTGGCGTTTATGTGTGTGTACTCCATCTGATTTACGCCAAGAACTGGATTGTAATCCGAAACATCACAGTTGCCGTGACAAAGAACGATGACTCCGGCCTAAACAGGAAACAAACAGGTAGTACTACATGGGATTCCCACAATACACTTTTCTACTGTGTTTGTCAGACTTTAACTTTTCTTAGGCACATTTACAGCTATAATTACATCATCCATGAATGGAAGTGTGTGTTTTGTGCCCTGTGAATGTGATGTGGATCTCCTCATACGTGTGTGTGTGTGTGTGTGTGTGTGTGTGTGTGTAGATCTCCTGATCCGTATGTGTGTTATCGGGGCTCTGATAGTGTTGGGCATAACTGCTTCAATACTGGTTCAGTTCCAGAGGAAAACCTCAGTGCCAACAGGTAAAATAATTCTGAAAGGTGTTGTACCCAGACTAAAGTCTTTTATCATGTTACTGTAACAAAAGATCAACTGATTGTGTTTACCCAGACTAACTTACATTACTGTAATAAGGACAAATTGTGAAAGTGTTTAACCAGTGTCATTTAAAGTAATGGCAAAATGTGACTTTGGGAGGGTAAATAAGTAAAATAAACAATGTTGTTTGCTTTGGGACCTCTTTTTCATGTTGGGTCTTTTCTGCATGTTCAGGAGATGGATTGAGAGAGGAGGAAGAGGAGGAGAGGGATGTCACTGAATAAAATCTGAGTGGAATTGGTAGAAATGAAGAGTCACCACCACTCTGTTACCATGGTGACCAACATCTGGAGCAAAAAAAATGTTGTATTTTAAATGCTTGCATTTCAAATGAATAGTCCACCTTTCTTATGAAATTGGGTAATTCACCATCTTACCTGGAGTTACATATGGGTAAAAGCATTTTGCGCTTTCCTAGTCGGGCATCCCCAATTTTAGCTTTAGCTTAGCATAGGTGCTGGATAATGTTTCCAAAAAAATGCTATCTGGCTACTTTACATTCCAGTGCCTAAGCTAAGCTAGAATGCTAAAACCGCTAAAATTGAGTTTGCCAGACAAGTGGGATGCATGTACTGAGACCAAAACTGCTTTTTACCCACATATGTAACACCAGGTATACAGTAAGTGAGTGAATAGCCCAATTTCATAAATGGGTGAACTAATCCTTTAATTTTCCTGTGTTTCGGCTGGCTCAAAAGTCCAAAGACCTTAAAAATCCCTGTTGAATGCTGTAGTGACTCCAGATGCTATTTCGTAAATGACCTGTAGATGGCAGTGTATACTTTAAGTACCAGTGTAGCCTCATGTAGGATGGCAGAAGTGAGAAGCATAAGTTCTGTATGTAACTGAAAACTGAGTACTCCAGTAAAGAGTTGATTAAACCCGTGTTGTCCGCTCATCCTTAAATACAAGGATATTACATTTGGCGACGAGGAAAACTGCTGAGCTCGGAAGACGCTGGTGGGAGAAGAAATCAGCTTGAGAGTTAAATGAAGCAGGATCTTGGCGAATGTCAGACAACGAGGAAGCTAACGCTAACGCTACCCCGCAATGGCTACTTCCATGGTAGGAACGCTTGCTGCTTTTGACAGTCAGACTCAGACATGGGAAGAATATTGCGAAGTTTTGGAGCACTTTTTTTGAGGCAAATGCAATTGCTAATGAAAACAGAAAGCGGGCAATACTGTTGAGTTCAGTAGGCAGCAAGACGTACAGTTTGATGAGAAATTTGTTAAGCCCAGACAAGCCTGGAGCTAAGTCATATAAGGACTTGAAGGATTTGCTGCAGTCACATTACAATCCAAAGCCCAGTGAAATAGTCCAGAGATTTAAGTTTAATTCCAGGACTAGAGCGGCGAATGAAACTGTGATGGAATATGTACATACCTGCAAACTTGTCACCTTTCGGCGAAATTCGCCTTTTTGAAATCATAATAGGCCATTTACGTGAATCGTGTAAATCCGAAGAGTTTTTTTTTAAGAGGGGGGGGGGGTGACGGCCGACGGCCGACGGCCGACCAACCAAGCTGACAATCAACCAACCATGGACTGTTATTATAGTTGTAGAATGAGCGAGGAGCACGGACACCATCATAATCAATGACAGAGAGCGTGTTTTTTTCCCCCACCGCATTGGTCCAGTCTGGAGGCGCACCGGTAACAGAGCAGCCATGGAATCATCTAACATAGCCTATTTCCATTCTCAGTGCTGCCATGAAAACGTAGCAAAATGACACAATTTAGCGCTATTTTAAGAGAGAAACAAAGATGGAAACACATAGTTTTGATGCTATTATGATAGACGGTGGCTTTGCGGACGTCGCTGTACAGTTAAATTGCCGCTTTAATCAGCCAAATATGAGCTATGTCATCGGTATCGTTCGGTAATGGAAGACTGGTAATGGAAGAAAAGCGCAGTTTAAAGCAAACGGCAGGCATATTAACTTCAATCTAAATGGTCGAAAATGTCATATAAGAAACTTGTTAGTAAAACAAGCAATTTCTTTGGGCTTGCCGCGCAGGTTTTCGAAATTGTTTTCTCCTAATTGCTTTAACCCCTACAGCTGCGTTTCTAGTGGACTCCGATACAGAGGGTAGAAAACTTTTTTCTAAAACCTGCGCGCCAGCCTCACAGAGTTTTCATTCTTCAAATTGTTCACGTGTACCTTCCCTGGCTGGCTTGGTCGCTTAGCCTAAATGGAATTATTTTATTAGCTTAGAAACCTAGACGTAGGTTACTCTGTACATTTTATGTGATAGTCTGGCCTGTCAGGCTATTATTTTAGACGGAGGAGGAGCTCAATATGGAAGCCCATTTCCGCCACTTAAAAAAAAAAAATCTGGGTCAAATAGGCTACTGTGAGGCCTTTAATTGTTGTATAGACAAAATGCTATTGTAGAAAATAATGTTAGGCCTATTGCTATTTCATTCATATGGAAAAACATTGAAAAATATTTATAAATATATTATATAAATACATTTATATGTATATTACATTAATATATTTATATAAAATATATAGCCAACACTACTCCATGCAATGTACCGCAATTAATGTACAATTAATTTATTCATATATTACTTTTACCCGCCCCCGCCCGCGCGCAACGGTAGTTTGTCACCTTTTTCAACCCTTATGAGTTTGCAGGTATGTATGTAGCAGTGCTGAGAGAGCTAGCACAGCATTGCAATTATGGAGATAAGCTGACGGAGATGCTACGCGATAGGCTCGTGTGCGGCGTTGCGGATGATCGCATACAGAGAAGACTGTTGGCGGAGACGGAGCTGACATTCGAAAAGGCCTTGAAAGTCGCGCAAGCCATCGAGACAGCAAACAAGGATGTTCGTGACTTGCAATTGCCGAAGGACAGTTCCGTAAGCAGAGGTGCCACACCAGTGACAGTGCATAATGTCAATGCAAGACCAAAATGGCAAGGTAAAAGTGGTCAGGTGACTTGTTATAGGTGTGGGGGTGAACACTGGGCACGGGACTGTAATTTTTTAAATGAAAAGTGCCATAAGTGTGGGAAAAAGGGGCATGTGAAAAAGATGTGCAAGTCCTCGCCTCCTAATGAGCAGCAGCAGGCTAAGGGGGGAGGAAAGCAACAGAGAGTTGTGAAGGATGGAAAGGATAGCAGAAATGAGAAAAAGCAGACTGCTCACCACATTAGCGACTCCTCTGATTCTCAATCCAGTGATGAACAACTGTTTTCATTGCACAACCTGAAAGATTCAAAAATTGCAAAAGTTGACCCTATTACCACACAGCTAAATGTGAATGGGAAAGAAATACCGTTTGAGGTGGATACGGGCTGTAGCGTGACTATTTTGACAAAGACTGAATATGGCAAGTTATGGTCAGTGGGTAATGCACAGGAGCTGCAAAACTGCTCATTAACTCTGAAAACATATACAGGCGAAAAAGTTCCTACAGTAGGGATGGCCAACGTAACTGTAACGTACCAAGACAAAGTCAAAGAATTGCCAGTGGTTGTAGTAGCAGGCAGTGGACCAAACATGCTAGGCCGGGCATGGCTAAAGGATTTGGAAATGAACTGTGTACATGTGAATAAAATGGAACTGCCTCAGCTGACTTTACAAAATGTTCTAAAGCAGAATGAAGAGGTGTTCAAAGAGGAGCTGGGAACCTGGAGAGGCCCGCCAGCAAAAATATATGTCAAAGAGGGCGTTGCTCCAAAGTTCTACAAGCCCAGGCCAGTGCCCTATGCCATGAGAAAGAAAGTTGAGATTGAGCTGGAGAGACTTACTAAGCAGGGCATAATTGAACCAGTGAAATTCTCAGAGTGGGCAGCACCCATAGTGCCGGTGCTCAAGCCTGACAGTTCTGTGCGAATCTGTGGAGACTACAAGCTCACAGTAAACCTAGCCTCCAAGCTTGAACAGTATCCAATACCGAAATTGGAAGACTTATTTGAGAAATTGACTGGGGGTGAAAAGTTCAGTAAACTGGACCTCAGTCATGCGTATCAACAAGTCACTCTAGATGAGGCATCAAAGCCTTATGTCACTATTAACATGCACCAAGGGCTCTTTCAGGTGAATCGCTTACCATTTGGCGTTTCCTCCAGTCCAGCCATTTTTCAACGGATGATGGAAGGTCTGGTGGCGGGGGTCCCTAATGTAGCGGTGTACCTAGATGACATCTTGCTGACCGTCCGGAGTGACCACGAGCACCTGGAGACGTTGCAGGAGGTCCTGACGCGGCTCCGAGAGGCAGGTCTTCGACTCAAGCGCAACAAGTGTGCCTTTCTGGAACAAGAGGCTGAGTTCCTGGGATACAAGGTGGACGCCTCAGGGCTCCATCCTCTGCCAAATAAGGTAATGGCCATACAACAGGCACCAGCGCCAACTAATGTCACAGAGCTAAGAGCTTACCTAGGCCTACTCAATTACTACAACAGATTTTTGCCAAACCTGTCTACCTTGTTAGCTCCTTTACATAAACTGTTAAGAAAAGAAACACAGTGGAAATGGGGAGAAGAACAAGAGCAAGCTTTTGAAGAGTCAAAAAGACTTATGCAGTCGTCAGAAGTGTTAGTGCATTATGACAGCCACAAAGACTTAATACTGTCCTGTGATGCATCGCCTTACGGTGTAGGAGCGGTGTTGTCACATCGCATGCCAGACGGGCAGGAGCGACCGATCGGCTTCATGTCACGAACACTCACGGCGGCCGAAGCAAACTACTCGCAGCTGGACAAAGAAGGGCTGGCGGTGATGTTTGGCATCCAGCGCTTCCATAAATACCTATATGGAAGGAGGTTTGTCATTTGCACCGATCACAAACCATTACTGTCCCTCTTTAACGAAATGAAAGCAGTGCCTCAAATGGCATCCCCTCGCATTCAACGATGGGCTGTAACTTTAAGAGCCTACGAGTATGAAATTGTTTATAAGCCGGGAAAACACCACAGCAATGCAGACGCACTGAGCCGGCTTCCTCTGCCTCAGCAGTCCACCAAGGGAGAACAGGAGGATAGAGTTCTGATGATGGAGGAGGTCACACTCGTGTCAGCACAGGAGATGAGCCAGTGGACGCGCAAAGACCCAGTGCTGTCCAGAGTGGTGCAGTTCGTCCAACATGGCTGGCCAACACAACACTCAGACCCAGCTTTCCAACCGTATGCTGTGAGAAAAACAGAATTGAGTGTTCAAGATGGGTGTGTATTGTGGGGGTCACGTGTGGTGGTTCCGTTGCCAGGTCGTGAAGCATTACTACACCAACTGCATCATGGTCATCCGGGAATCACCAGAATGAAAGCACTAGCGCGAAGCTACTTCTGGTGGCCCAAGTTAGATGCTGACATTGAAGCAGTAGTGAAAGAATGTAGCACATGCCAAGAACATCGCAATTTACCTGCTCCAGCACCTCTCCACCCTTGGGAGTGGCCGAGTAAACCATGGCAGAGACTACACATAGATTATGCCGGACCTTTTATGGGTCATATGTTTTTGATTTTGATGGACGCTTATTCGAAATGGATGGATGCTTATGTGGTAGCCTCAGCTTCTTCAGCCATCACAATTGAATGTCTGCGAAGGAGTTTCAGCTGTCAGGGATTACCTGAGATGGTAGTGTCTGATAACGGCTCATGTTTTACGAGTGCAGAGTTTAAGGAGTTCATGAGGAAGAACGGCATTGAACACGTCACCTCAGCGCCATTCCATGCTTCCTCTAATGGTTGCGCTGAGAGAGCCGTTCAGACTTTCAAAGCAATGATGAAGAAGGCAGGTGAGGGCAGCATCAATACCAAAGTTTCAAGAGTGCTGTTTAATTACCGCATTACTCCTCAGTCTACCACAGGGCTGTCACCTGCTGAAATGTTGCAAGGCAGGAGATTGAGATCCACATTAGACATGGTGCATCCGGACCTGAGAGCCAAAGTGGAACGGAAGCAGAGTGTTCAAAAGAAACATCATGACAAACAAGGGCCAGAGAGAAGTTTCCAAGTGGGAGATGCAGTGATGACAAGAAACTTCAGTCATGGACCTAGATGGATCCCTGGTTTTATTACCAAAGTCACTGGACCAGTGTCTTACAAAGTCATGGTAGGAGGTGGAACCATAGTGCGAAGGCATGTTGACCAAATACTTGCAAGACCTGAGGACAGGGACTTTGTAGAACCAAAGATCACAGAAACACCTGCGGTGCCGACGTCACTGACTGATGCTGCGGCAGTGTCAGAGAATGCTGCTGCTGCGAGGAATAACAGTGTTCCGGGAGAAGTTCAAGAAGGCACAGAGTCCTCTGAGATGGGCATTCCAGCCCCAGACACCGGAAATGGTGCGCCACCACAACCCTCTGTTGTGCCTGAACGACGGTCTCAAAGGACTGTGGTCAAACCTAGTTACCTGAAGGACTATGAATGTTGATTCAAATGTGAAAAAAAAAAAAAAAAAAATGATTGTACTGTCATTGTGTGTTATAATTGCATAGTTGAGTATGTGACACTGTTGAATGTTTAGGTGGCTAGTTTTGTCAGGCTGCAGAAGGATTTGAAAGTTTTCATTTTTGGGTTTTAGGTGGAAATTATCTAAAAGCTTAAGGGGGGAGGAATGTAGTGACTCCAGATGCTATTTCGTAAATGACCTGTAGATGGCAGTGTATACTTTAAGTACCAGTGTAGCCTCATGTAGGATGGCAGAAGTGAGAAGCATAAGTTCTGTATGTAACTGAAAACTGAGTACTCCAGTAAAGAGTTGATTAAACCCGTGTTGTCCGCTCATCCTTAAATACAAGGATATTACAAATGCCATAGATGTATAATAATGTCTAAAAGGTTGGCACTATTTTTGTTTCACCAGTAAAAACAAACAAACAAGCAAAAATAAATAGATAAATAAATAAAAAACACAAACACAGCTTGAGCTGTACCTGCAGCACCATCAAGCATCACTGTTGTGTGCCAAACATCTGCATAGTGCATTGTGGGATGTGAAGTTCAATACACACTTTATCACAATATTGGACTAAGACTTTATTGTCTTCATAGACTCAACCCGGGCTATGGTCTGTAGGCCTTTACAAGTTTTTTTTTTACCTAGAAGCATATTTTAATAAAATAAATGTTATAGTCTCTCTTTGTAACATAATTAAAGTATGCTGAAATTCAATACTGATTTATTTTAATTATTATTACCTCTGCCAAGGAGGTTATGTTTTTGGTTGTGTTGGTTTGTCTGTCTGTTTGTCTGTTTGTTTGTCAGCAGGATAACTCGAAAAGTTCTGCATGGATTTGGATGAAATTTCCGGACAATGTGTATATTGGGCCAAGCAAGAACTGATTCGATTTTGGTGGTGATCGGTGATCCAGAACATGATCTGGAATATTGTGTATTATATTGCGTCTGTGACCACATTGCCTTGGCGGAGGTCTGCGCTCTCTGAGCGCTTTTCTAGTGAAATGTTGGTATGAGGGAAATTGTAATAACTGTGGTGGTGTAGCTGATAAATAAGGAGCCTTGCTAGCATAGCCAGTAGCCTGCAAGTTCTGGATTTAAATCCCGGCTGCCACCATTGTGTATTTGAGCAAATCACTTAACACCTAACATGCTCTTGGAGAAAATGGCCCTGATGTAATTGAACGTTGATAAGTGCAAGTTGCTTTGGATAAAAGTGTCTGCATTGAAATGTTCTGTGTGCTTGTAAAATGAACAAAATTCCTAATAAATAGATGTTGAGTGGTACTTGATGGAGCTGAGGGTGAGAATGGGGGCCAGAGCAGGACAAACTGCAGGACAAACTGTCATATAATTTTGAAGAGCTGGATGGATAAATCCATCTCAACTGTACCTCATGATCTGCACGACTAAAATGTAACATTGTATCTCATACCATGTGCATTATTAGAAAGAAGGTGAATTTATTTTTAAATTTGGTACCACCGCTTCATAGAATTCTATGACATTTTATGTGCAAAGTGGAGGGGTGGGTGGTGTAAGGATTAAGTTCTAGGACAGGAGGTGCTATCTGAAGAGCTGGATCCTTATAAGAGTTTCTTGAAGGGATAGATAGGGATGAAGGGTTTTTTCCTTGCCCCTGTTACTAATGAATGCTGCACAAATTTAAGAACATTAACACCACTTGACTGAGTTTAGGCTGACATCTACCAGCAGATGGAGCTGCAAGGACACATTTTAACTACCTTAATAAAAGGTCTTTTATTTTACTGAAATTAAGTGGTTCTCTCCCAGGCTGCTTAATACGACATACTGGCATTCTTCCCAGAGGAGTATCAGGGTTGATGTTTGTCAAGTACACCAAATCCAAATGGCATTCATAGTTCTGCTAAACATGTATTTTTGCCAACATGGTAAAGTTAAAGAACATAGCCCCATAATGAGTCCTGCAATGACTGTATTATGTGACTCAGAGGGTTATGTAGGCTTACATGAACAGTCTGAAGTAGGCAACTGAAACATTTTTTAAAAGACCAGGAATACACTCTCACTAGCAAGTCGTTCTTCTGTAAGTATTATCTCAACATTAATTACTGTAACATATAGGTTATAATCATACATTAAACACCACTACCTTTCTTTGTGGCTCTGTCCAGCTCTATCTCAGAATAGTGCCCGTAATTTCGGGCAATGCTTGCTTTTCCAGACCACAGTTCATTTCTGAACGTGGTCGTACACGCCAGGCTAGGGGGATGTACAAGTTCCTTGTCATATTGTCGTGGGATTTTTTGGAAAGTCGGGTCTGTGAGATTTCCAGTTGTATGGCTCTTGGCTCAGGAGAACCACTGGAAGTGCTGTGCCTACTTTCCCTCCCTATAGACACGAACTTGGCAGTGGCAGGCCCTTGGAACCATGAAAAGCAGATGTTTGAATGCACCATCATGGAGACAATAGTAAAAAGGACAGGAGGGTTCCTGCCCACTTTACAACAGTTTTGTATTATATGTTGAATTCTAACGTTAATTATCATTTAAAATTAAAGTGTGTATGAATTGGAAAGAAGGGCGAAGAGAGTAATACAATTAATGTTTTTCATTAAAAACATATAAAATAACTGATGAAATGTATTTTAAAAGTTGACACTTTTCATTTAGAGAGGCTTTTATACTGTAAGATGTGAGAACTGAAACAATGGTGAAGTAAATT
Source organism: Sardinella longiceps (assembly GCA_027497455.2). Classification (NCBI taxonomy): domain Eukaryota; kingdom Metazoa; phylum Chordata; class Actinopteri; order Clupeiformes; family Clupeidae; genus Sardinella; species Sardinella longiceps. The sequence continues at coordinate 24,336 of JAODXP020005276.1, read as the reverse complement.
TACTTCTAGACTTCTAGTGTTCTTGTTCAAAAGTGTCTCTGTATTCTACAAAGGTCTTTAGGCGGTGCCTCACAGCTCAGGAGTTTATAGACTAGAGTCAGTAGGCGGGCCTAGAGGAGATCTTATAACTTAGAGAGTGAGAGGGTTTGTGAGTCCACACCTTGCTGAATGGGAAAATGGGATTTCTATGGTCTGCTCCTACACCGCCTACTCCTACACCACCTACACCACCTATTCCTAAAGGTATAAGTCCATTGATCACTGACATTTTCATGGTACAGTACCTTACCTCTTTTGTGTTTGGAAATTTACTGGTGTGTCTTTTTAGGTAAACCCTTGAGGATTGTGCTGATTGGCAATGGAAGGGAAAAGACTGCTGCGGGCAATACCATTCTGGGGAGAAATGCATTTGAAGCCATTGCAAACTCGTTTCAAAGAAAGACTATGGATGATACCAGAGTGATTGAGGTGATTAACACACCCTCTCTTCCAAGAACAGCAAATGAGACTAAAAAAGAGATATCAAAATATATTGACTATTCATATCCTGGGCCTCATGTATTCCTACTGGTCATTTCACTATCCGAGTGCACTGATCTGACACCAGTCACAGCCTTGCAGGAGCTCTTAGGGAAAAACACTGCAAAGTATATGATGGTACTATTCATACACTGTAATAATGTGAAGGATCAGGATATTCCTGGGTTTTTGAAAGAAAATAATGAAAGACTGTACAACGTGTTAGACAGGTGTGGTAGAAAACACCATATGATAAAGAACTTGAGCAATGCCCGCACTGAAGTTGTAGAACTGGTGAAGAAAATAGATGAGATGGTAAAGGTAAATAATGGACATTTCAGTGAGGAAATGTGTACACTGACAAACTGACAGACATTTATTATTGTCTTCAATAATTTTGGTATTTATTTATTTTGATAATAAACTAATGTGACACAGATGGAAACTGAATCATACATGAGCCTTATGATATTGTGCACTTCATTCAGCAAATGTCTTTGAAAACGATCACAGTTGGTTCCTGTTCTTTGGGTTGTAAGAAGTCCACATCTACTAACAAGAATTTAAGATGGTGGTGAAAATGACAAAAAAAGTAGCTTGTAGGATTTTAAATGCATGGGAGACTTTAATCTCCATATATATCATGCTTACATACCTTCACTAATTCAGATGGTGGATGAATTTCAAGAGTCTCTTAATTTAAGATAGGGTCTGTCAGCAGATTACTATGCCTATCAGATTAGATAGTGACCTTATTGCTTCTTTATACTGTAACATGTATCCTGCCTTTTCTGTTTGAATTCCAAAGAGGAAAATTATCCTTGTATTTCTATGATTTTTATACAGTAGTTCAGTGTATGGTTGTAGTCCATGTGATTATCAAATTAAATTTAATCAATGTTGACACCAGTGTGACCCCATAGACAATTCCCTGTGTGTAACACTTTGTCAAATAAATAAAATAAAATCAATTTGCTGTTTTTGTTTCACAAACAGAATTCAGTGATCTTATACAACAGTGCAATACATTGATTCACTTTTAAGCAATAACTGTAAAGATGCCAGTGTGACGGTTAAACTGTATTTACAAATTTTTCCTATTAATTGGTTTTGTGATGATGGAATGTCATTCATTCACATCACACAATTTGAGTGTTAAACTAAAAGTAGTTATATTTCATATTATTTAATTCTGTTAACTGTCTGGAAACATGGTGCAATTTCAGCATAATGTATTCACACAAGATTAGTATACATGTATCTTTCCTTCCAAATAAGGGGAGATACATGTGTTCAACTGAAGTGAGCTACCCAACTTCGAGTGACATCTTTCCATGAGCAGTCAATTTCTCCTTTTAGGTTCCAAACTCTCCTTCATATTTTGAGAACAGGTTTTAAAGCGGTCCTTTAAAGCGGTGCTTTAAATCCTCAAGCATATCCTTTTGAACGAGCTTGCTAAATGCACTAGTCAGCGAGTGGAACAAAATGATTTGGAACAGCATAGGCCGAACGAGTCCAGTCCATTGCCCCCTGAAAACATTCAGCATTTTGGAGAAATCTATAACAAACACTTTATATTACATAATAAAAAACGGACGGCATATGGACAGACAAAAATACATAATATAAGTATAGCACTAGTACATTACATGTTATTACGCATGATTTTCACACTTAAACTCATCCCGGGTCCAGTGGACCTGGAAGACCCTGTTTGTAATATAAATTTGCAGGGGGGGGTCACACAAGATTTCTTCTGATTTTGTTTCTCACACAAAATGAGCCAAGGCCAGTGAATCTCAGTTTGATAAAATAATTACTTGTATCCTTTTTCTTAGCCTAAAAAATGAAAATGTGAAAATGGGTCCCACAGACCCGAAGAGCCTATAAGAGTTAAATGCATTCCAGAAATAGCGCTCACGTCCGTCCGAGAGAGAATTGTTTTCAAGTCAAGTCAAGTCAAGTGTATTTATAGCGCATTTTCACACAACTCAGTTGATCCAACGCGCTTTACATTGGAAGGGGGGACCTCACTAAACACCTCCAATGTGTAGCACCCACCTGGGTAATGCACGGCAGCCATCACAGTCAGCGCCAGAACGCTCATCACACACCAGCTTGAGGTGGAGAGTGAGGGAATGGACAGGAGAGAAGGGATGAATGAGCCAATTAGTGAGCCAGATTGGGACTTTAGTCAGGACACTGGGAAACTCCCTACTCTTTGCAACAAGTGTCATGGGATCTTTTATGACCACTGAGAGTCAGGACCTCAGTTTAACGTCTCATCCGAAAGACGGATGCGATGATTTAGTAAATACACTGATAAGGTGACATACCATAAGTATCAAAATCAAGACGCATGACAGGTGTTGTGTTACATTTGGTGGCATTGTCCTTGTTACATTGAGCACACCAAAAGAACAATCACTACTTTTTCTCACCCTGAAAGATTATGATTCTGAGCCGTCATTCAATCACCTGATGATCATACAATGAATAGAGTAGTCATGAACAATGAATGTGAATAAGATAACATACACTGGTTCTCAAGAAGTATCTAACTGATGTGCGTCAGTAACCAGGAAAAAAAATAAATAAATAAATAAATAAACGGTTTACAATGAGGTGTCAGAGGAGCAGATCATGAGAAAGAAAGAAAAAGAATGTGGGGGCTGGGGGACTTGGTTACACAGTGTTTTTTCTCATATCAGAAACTATTGCAAACTTGCCTGAATAGTGACCCATGCTTATAGAGGCTAAAGACTTCCGGACCACTGTTGGAGACTTGCAAATTTTTAAAAGACTTGACTTATTACAGTAAAAACTACTGCGACTTAAACTAGAATGAGGTTTTTGGACAGATGGGATAAAAAATTAGACTTTTGACTCATGGTTGATTAGGTATCTGGAGAAATTATTAGACTGAATATAGCTCCCCTTATGGTGAAGGGTCTGGGATGTTTTTGTGTTTTTTTAATCCCAACGGCTCTAGGAATGTCATTAGATTGGATGCATCATGACTTGCATGAAATACTAGAGCATTTTAAATCAATATGGCCATATGAAGAAAAACGTCCACCACGATTATCTCAGTCCCCTGACCTCGGCAGTATTGAGTCAAGCTATAGAGCAGTATGCACCAGAGAGGACCTTGGAATATTTAATAATCTGTATAAATTCTGAAGAGAAAGGGTTACAAATAACTTTCTTGAGTTCCCTCTATTGTTAATAGATATGGCTATCACCTGTATTATCGGCACATGAGAACTTCACAGAGTAAGAAATACATGTACACGGGTGCCAGTAATTGTTTTTGGTAAAAATGAATGTGTTTTTTTGTGTTAAAATATTTACTATGATAAAATGCATTATACTATATCAAAATACACTAGATTCTCTTCACGGCCATATTTTCCTCAACCTAGTAGGCTAATTATGTGATTAATTAGGGATAGATGATTGTTAAAACAACCTGTATGTGTGTTTTTAACTTTAGCAGGGATGACAATAATTATGTAGGGAGGTACACCCTCACCACACACACACACACACACACACACACACACACACACACACACACACACACACACACACACACACACACACACACATACACACACACACTGTTCCACAATTACATGTAATAAGAACCATTTATAACCAGGGATAAAGGAATATGAGATAAGTTAACATTTAAAATTTAGATTTTATTTTGGTTTTAGTTAACAGATAGATACAGTAAATAGACAGATAGATAGATAGATAGATAGATAGATAGATAGATAGATAGATAGATAGATAGATAGATAGATAGATAGATAGATAGATCAAGGGAAGTCACTTCACAGTGTCATTGCCTGGCCTCTGTCTTAGAGCATTTTGAAAATCCTTCACCTTAATTTCCAAGTTAGGTCTAAAAGTCAGACTCCTATCTATTTTAGAAGAGTCAGGGCCAACTCTTAAATTTTCCATTACACGTTGTGTCTCCTTGTACATTTCTTCACTGAAGTAATCTAATTGTAGCCTATACCTTATCATATCTATTTTCTTTACCAGTTCAACAACTTGATTGCAGTCCTTGTTCTTGTTGTTGAATAGATGGTAGTTTCCATTGCATTGCTTTATCAAGTCCATCAGCTTTCCACTTCCTTCCACATAGTCTTCAATACTCTGATCCTCAAGTTGATCACCATGAGTGAAAAGAACCATCATGTATTCATTAATCTCTTCCCCAAAGAGTTCCTGCAAGGCCCTCACTACATTTTCTTCCTCCTCAGTGAACCTGGTTACTGACATGACCAACAGGAATACATGGGGTCCAGGGCATGAGTATTTAATACATTTCACAATCTCTTTTCTAACTTCTATTGGATTTCTGTCTGTCTCTAAAAGACCGGGTGTGTCAATCACCTCAATCTCTCTGGGATAAACACGGCTCTGTCTCTCACAGATTTTTGTGACTGAGCTTGCAGCAACTCTTGACTGAAATGCATTTCTCCCCAGGATGGTGTTCCCCACAGCACTCTTCCCCACTCCAGTCTTCCCAACCAGCACAATCCTCAGAGGCTCACCTAAGAAAACATGTGACATACAGGTACATTAGCATAATGGTGGTTCAGACAGGTCAGTCATGGTTGGGTCGACAAAGATTTTTTTTATTTGCAACACTACGCTTATACCTCTTGTTTTTTTGTTACTGTAAGCAATGTAGATGAGCTGATACATTCCCACATAATAATGGATTTAAGACAGCTACATTGTCGTGAAACACTTCTGTCATTTAAAGATGTATTTGACAAATGTAGTGCTTTTTTGCTACTCAGCAGTGCCACAACTTCATAGTTCAAACCAAATAAGTTGAAGAGGAAAGAGGAAACCCTAGTCAGATACCCACACCCCTGGTACTTCAATATTTTTTAAGTTCAATACCAGAGTGGCACTTGAATTATTCAATATCATGAGAAGATAAAATACATATTGAAAAAAAAAGACTTTGACTGACATGGCTTTCTATTTATTTGCATATTTTTCCGAACAGAAACCACATTCAATATAATCAGCAAGTAGTATAATTTACAAATTATCAAACTACAAACAATTAGCAACATTTTAACAATTAAGTAAGTAGCATGATATTGAAACATAAATCTTCGTATAAATGTAAGAATAACAAAGAGTCTATGGTAATGTCAAAAGATTCTAAAATGAACAAACTCAACAACCTGAAAATGTCAGTGATCAATGGACTTATACCTTTAGGAATAGGTGGCGTAGGTGGTGTAGGAGTAGGCGGTGTAGACGGTGTAGATCCCATTTTCCCATTCAGCAAAGTGAGGACTCGCAAACCCTCTGATTGCTCTCTAAGTTATAAGATCTCCTCAAGGCCCGCCTACTGTCTCTAGTCTATAAACTCCTGAGCTGTAAAGTACCGCCCTAAAGATCCTTTTAGAAGACAGAGACACTTTTGAACAAGAACAGCACAATGTCCAGAAGTAAGTAGGCTATATTACTCAGTATGGTTTCACTCATTATTATTTCATTCATTGCAGAGAATAAGTATTCCTAACCAATGGAGTATGACAATGAAGTGTGATGATAATGTGTTAATGTAACAATTTGTTATTTGAATGTACTTGTTTGATTTATTCCTCTTTTGCTCTGTACTGTAATTTCATATTGTGCGGGTTTTTGGACTTCATGGAAACTAATTCTAAAATCTGGTAGTAAAAAAAAAAAAATTCTTAACCTGTTGCACTGTTATGCTCTTGCCAGAGTACAGCCAACTATTACTTGTGTGGTTCAACGCTACAAGGCTCCTGCTGGAGCATTTTAGTCTTTTCTTAAAGGAAAGCTCCAGAGTGAATTCAAGCATAGCCCTGTTGAATGAGTCTGCTAAATGCACTAGTTAGCGAGTGGAACAAAATAATTTTGAACACCATTCAACAGGGCTATGCTTAAATTCACTCCGGAGCTATCCTTTAATCACCCACTGGGTCAGCTTGCTATTCAACTGTATTTAAGTCATACTATATTTTAATGGCAGTCTGACTGGTCCTGTGACCAAAGCAACTTATTAATTTAATTTGAACAGTTGGGTCCAGGTTTAGTGATATATGATTGGTCGAACAAAAGTCTTGGAGAATGGAGTCATTAGCATAAACAGTGCCACTGTGCTTGCACCAAACAAAAACAGGAGTTTTTGAAAGTTTTCGAAATCACAGTTTATGTGTTTAGAAAATATTTGTGCTACTACAAAAATAAATATGAGACATTTAAAGATGTCCTTCCCATGGTAGGTTGTACACGTCTTCTAGTGGTTGTGTTCCAGAAATATGGACAGCCCAGCAAACACGGAACGTTATGGGAACCTTAACTAACGTTCCCTCCTGGTTCTTCTATGGTTATTTTAAGAACGTTATCATAATTTGGTTCGGAGAACGTTAAAACGCTAACGTTACAGTGTGGTAACTTTGTGACCGTCCGAAAACGTTCCCTCGTGGTTATTTTTTTAAATTGTATTTAAATTACAATCTGATAGATATTACGTGTAAATTATCATTAAACAACTTGATTTTGACGGTTTATGATAATAGATTTAGGCTATGTTAATTTTATGCCTTGCAATTAGTGATGTATCAGATGTAAGTCTTTTTTTTTTTCTTCAGTATGTAAATAATGTTGTGGTCCAGCGGTAACACACCTACCTGTGGGGCAGGAGACTGGGGTTCGATTTCTGGTTGATGCGTGTATTAATATTTATATAATATATTAATATTGTGTTTATTAGGGCCCGAGCACCGAGGTGCATGAGCTCGGAACGGGCTTGTGCACCGATAGGTGCGAAGCCCTATTGTTTTTGTAAGGATTATTATTAGGGCCCGAGCACCGAGGTGCACGAGCCCGGAACGGGCTTGTGCACCGACCGGTGCGAAGGCCTATTGCTTTTGCTCAGATTATTATTCTTCTTATTAGGGCCCGAGCACTGAGGTGCACGAGCCCGGAACGGGCTTGTGCACCGATAGGTGCGAAGCCCTATTGTTTTTGCTCAGATTATTATTTTTAGGGCCCGAGCACCGACCGGTGCGAAGCCCTATTGCTTTTGCTCAGATTATTCTTCTTCTTCTTATTATTATTAGGGCCCGAGCACCGAGGTGCACGAGCCCGGAACGGGCTTGTGCACCGGATCGGTGCGAAGCCCTATTGCTTTTGCTCAGATTATTATTTTTATTATTAGGGCCCGAGCACCGAGGTGCACGAGCCCGGAACGGGCTTGTGCACCGACCGGTGCGAAGCCCTATTGCTTTTGGAAAGATTATTATTATTATTAGGGCCCGAGCACCGAGGTGCACGAGCCCGGAACGGGCTTGTGCACCGACCGGTGCGAAGCCCTATTGTTTTTGTAAGGATTATTATTAGGGCCCGAGCACCGAGGTGCACGAGCCCGGAACGGGCTTGTGCACCGACCGGTGCGAAGCCCTATTGCTTTTGCTCAGATTATTATTATTAGGGCCCGAGCACCGAGGTGCACGAGCCCGGAACGGGCTTGTGCACCGACCGGTGCGAAGCCCTATTGCTTTTGTAAGGATTTGTCATTATTATTAGGGCCCGAGCACCGAGGTGCACGAGCCCGGAACGGGCTTGTGCACCGACCGGTGCGAAGCCCTATTGCTTTTGTAAGGATTTGTCATTATTATTATTATTATTATTATTATTATTATTATTTTTCTTCCCCTGGTTACGGCCATTTTTGACCCCTTTCCCGTGCGTGAAAACTCATGAAATTTTGCACACACCTTGGAAGTATGGAACACTAGAGGTATACAGAGGTATGGACTTGGGTGTGGCCCAGGGACTCCGTAGCGCCCCTAAAGTAAAAAATTACATTGGGCTCTATGGGGCCGGACACCCACTGAACTTTAATGTACTCCTCGGACACCGTTGGTCAGATTCCTGTGAAATTTGGTAGACATGATGCCAAGATGTTGCTGATGTAAAATTGCGAAGGGATTATTCATACCCTTTATAATTTCAAGATGGCGGATGAGTGAAATATGGGAAAAATTGAAAAAAAGGAAAAGTGTCATTAGATCGCAGGGCGTTGATGGAATTGTCTGAAAGTCATTTACAAAGTTATAGATATTATCATGACGCCAACATTCATACACTTAATGGGCGTGGTTGTTGCAGCGCCACCATCTGGCAAGGTGGAAAAAGTACAGAAATTGACATTAAGTGCCATGGTTCACATATACTTTGAGCTGCACGCACAAAATTTGGTAGGTGTGTCGTACTCTCCAAGACGAACAATTTTCGTATTACATTGCATTAGCCACGCCCAACAGGAAGTGAGGTAATAAGGAATGTAAACATTTGGGCATATAGTGAACTTTAACGTACTCGTCGGACATGGTTGGTCAGATTCGAGTGAAATTTGGTGTACATGACCTCTAGATGCTGATGATGCCAAATTGCGAACGGATTTTTGATATCTCGTGCTATGTTGAAATAACAATTTTATGAAATTGTATGATTTTTATAGCTCATCACGAAACAGGAAGTGTGTCATAAAATCACACTGCATTAATCGCTTGGTCTGAAACTTCACAGGTTCATAGATGGTATGACTGTGATGATATCTAGACAGCCCGTGGGCGTGGCTGTTATAGCGCCGTCACCTGGTCAAGTAGGAAATGTGCCAGAAATTGACAATACTGTACCCGATTGATCTGAAACTTCACAGGTTCATAGATTGTATGCCCGTGATGATATCTAGACACCCCGTGGGCGTGCCTGTTATAGCGCCACCACCTGGTCAAGCAGGAAAAGTGCCAAAAATTGACTATGCTTTACCCGATTGATCTGAAACCTCACAGGTTCATAGATCGTGTGCCTGTGATGATATCTGGACACCCCGTGGGCATGCCTGTTATAGCGCCACCACATGGTCAAGCAGGAAAGGTGCTAAAAGTGCTAGTGGTCAAAAATTATAACTTGGAAACGGTTTGACATAGCTTATCCAAACTTGGTTTATGGACTCCTGACCGTGTTCTGACCACGCATAACCATGAATTGAAACTCTGTAGCACCCCTAGTGGTCAAATATTATAACTTGGAAACGGTTTGGCGTAGCTTATCCAAACTTAGTATATGGACTCTTGACCGTGTACTGACCAGACAGAATCATGAATCGAAACTGTCTAGCGCCCTCTAGTGGTCAAATATGATAACTTGGGAACGGTTTGACGTAGCTTATTCAAACTTGGTATATGGACTCCTGACCGTGTTCTGACCACGCATAATGATGAATCGAAACTCTCTAGCGCCCTCTAGTGGTCAATAATGATAACTTGGACACGGTTTGACATAGCTTATCCAAACTTGGTATATGGACTCCTGACCGTGTTCTGACCACGCATAACCATGAATCGAAACTCTCTAGCGCCCTCTAGTGGTCAAATATGATAACTTGGACACGGTTTGACGTAGCTTATCCAAACTTGGTATATGGACTCCTGACCGTGTTCTGACCACGCAAAACCATGAATCGAAACTCTCTAATGCCCCCTTGTGGTCGAACATTATAAGAGAAAGAGTTTAAAAGGCAGACTGCGTGAGTGTGTGACAGTGGGTGTCTGCGAGTGTAAAAAATGAGGGTGAGACATAGATAGCACACCTGTTCCGACTGAATGTGCCTTCACTGTGTACCATTGTTGCGATATGCACTCTTTGCGGTGCACCTGGTGCGAGGGCCCGTCATCGCCACTTGTGGCTTTAATTATTATTATTATTATTATTTTTCTTACGCTGGTTGTGGCCATTTTTGACCCCTTTCCCGTGCATGAAAACTCATGAAATTTTGCACACACCTTGGAAGTATGGAACACTAGAGGTATACAGAGGCATGGACTTGGGTGTGGCCCAGGGACTCCGTAGCGCCCCCTAAAGTAAAAAATTACATTGGGCTGTATGGGGCCGGACACCCACTGAACTTTAATGTACTCCTCGGACACCGTTGGTCAGATTCCTGTGAAATTTGGTAGACATGATGCCAAGATGTTGCTGATGTAAAATTGCGAAGGGATTATTCATACCCTTTATAATTTCAAGATGGCGGATGAGTGAAATATGGGAAAAATTGAAAAAAAGGAAAAATGTCATTAGATCGCAGGGCGTTGATGGAATTGTCTGAAAGTCATTTACAAAGTTATAGATATTATCATGACGCCAACATTCATACACTTAATGGGCGTGGTTGTTGCAGCGCCACCATCTGGCAAGGTGGAAAAAGTACAGAAATTGACATTAAGTGCCATGGTTCACATATACTTTGAGCTGCACGCACGAAATTTGGTAGGTGTGTGGGACTCCCTAAGACGAACAATTTTTCTATTACATTGCATTAGCCACGCCCAACAGGAAGTGAGGTATTAAGGAGTGTAAAAATTTGGACACACAGCGAACTTTAACGTACTTGTCGGACACGGTATGTTAGATTAAAGTGAAATTTGGTGTACATGACCTCTAGATGTTGCTGATGCTAAATTGCGAACGGATTTTTGATACAACGAAATATGTTGGAATAACAATATTATGAAATTGTATGATTTTTAATAGCTCATCACAAAACAGGAAGTGTGTCATAAAATCGCGCTGCATTAACCGATTGGTCTGAAACTTCACAGGTTCATAGATGGTATGACTGTGATGATATCTAGACACCCCGGGGGCGTGGCTGTTATAGCGGCATCACCTGGCCAAGCAGGAAATGTGCCAGAAATTGACAATGCTTTACCCGATTGATCTGAAACTTCACTGGCTTATAGATAGTATGACTGTGATGATATGTAGACACCCTGTGGGCGTGCCTGTTATAGCGCCACCATCTGGTCAAGCAGGAAATGTGCCAGAAATTGACAACGCTTTACCTGATTGATCTGAAACTTCATAGATGGTGTGCCTGTGATGATATCAAGACACCCATGGGCGTGCCTCCGGACTGTGTTCTGACCACGCATTACCATTAACTGAAACTCCCTAGCGCCCCCTAGTGGTCAAAAAATTATAACTTGGAAACGGTTTGACGTAGCTTATCCAAACTTGGTATATGGACTCCTGACCGTGTTCTGACCACGCCTAACCATGAATCTACACTCTCTAGCACCCTCTAGTGGTCAAATATGATAACTTGGAAACGGTTTGACGTAGCTTATCCAAACTTGGTATATGGACTCCTGACCGTGTTCTGACCACGCATAACCATGAATCGAAACTCTCTAGCGCCCTCTAGTGGTCAAATATGATAACTTGGAAAAGGTTTGACGTAGCTCATCCAAAGTTGGTATATGGACTCCTGACTGTGTTCTGACCACGCATAACCATGAATCGAAACTCTTTCATGCCCCCCTTGTGGTCAAACATTATACCTTGGAAACGGTTTGACCTATCCTTGCAAAAGTTGGTACACAGACTGTGGACCATCTTCTGATCATATAGTATGACTTATGTGAATCTCTGTAGCACCCCGACTAAGGGAAAGAGTGTAAAAGGCAAACTGAGTGAGTGAGTGTGAGTGTGTGCGAGTGCAAAAGATGAGGGCGACACAGACCAATCACAGCTGTTCCGAGTGAATGTGCATTCAATGTGTACCATTCTGGCGGTATGCACTCTTTGCGGTGCACCTGGTGCGAGGGCCCGTCATCGCCGCTTGCGGCTTTAATTAGGGCCCGAGCACCGAGGTGCACGAGCCCGGAACGGGCTTGTGCACCGATAGGTGCGAAGCCCTATTGTTTTTGTAAGGATTTTTTCTTTTTATTATTATTATTATTTTTAGGGCCCGAGCACCGAGGTGCACGAGCCTCGGAACGGGCTTGTGCACCGACCGGTGCGAATCTCTATTGCTTTTGTAAGGATTTTTTTCTTTTATTAGGGCCCGAGCACCGAGGTGCACCGACCGGTGCGAAGCCCTATTGCTTTTGTAAGGATTTGTCATTATTATTATTATTATTAGGGCCCGAGCACCGAGGTGCACGAGCCCGGAACGGGCTTGTGCACCGACCGGTGCGAAGCCCTATTGCTTTTGCTCAGATTATTATTCTTCTTCTTCTTCTTCTTCTTATTATTATTATTATTATTCTTTTCCTCCCAACGAAATTGGCCATTTTGACCCCTTTCCTGTGCACGAAAACTCACGAAATTTTGCACACACGTTGGGAGTGCGCGCCATTCGAGGCAGACCGAGCCATAGATCCGGGTGTGGCCCAGGGACTCCCTAGCGCCCCCTACAAAAAAAAAAAATACATTGGGCTCTATGGGCCTGTCACATGATGAACTTTAACATACTCCTCGGACACCGTTTGTCAGATTCCCATGAAATTTGTCAGACATGATGCCGACATGTTGATGATGTGAAATTGCGAAGGGATTTTTTATACCTTTTACGATTTCAATATGGCGGACGAATGAATTCCGAGAAAAACTGAAAAACAGGAAAAGTGTCATAACGTTGCAATGCATTGATAGAATTGTCTGAAACTCATACCGTTTATAGATCTTATGATTACGATGATATCCATTCACTTAATGGGCGTGGTTGCTACAGCGCCACCATCTGGCAAGGTGGAACCACTACAGAAATTGACATTAAGTGCCATGGTTGACATATACTTTGACCTACACTCACGAAATTTGGCAGGTGTGTGGGACTCCCCAAGACGAACAACTTTCATATTACATTGCATTAGCCACGCCCAACAGGAAGTGAGGTAATAAGGAGTGTAACAATTTGGACACACAGTGAACTTTGACGTACTCGTCGGACACGGTATGTCAGATTCAAGTGAAATTTGGTGTACATGACCTCTAGATGCTGCTGAAGCTAAATTGCGAACGGATTTTTGATATTTCGTAATATGTTGTAATAACAATATTATGAAATTGTATGATTTTAATAGCTCATCACGAAACAGGAAGTGTGTCATAAAATCACACTGCATTAACCGTTTGGTCTGACACCTCACAGGTTCATAGATGGTATGACTGTGATGACATCTAGACACCCCGTGGGCGTGGCTGTTATAGCGCCACCACCTGGCCAAGCAGGAAAAGTGCCAGAAATTGACTATGCTTTACCCGATTGATCTGAAATTGGCCATTTTGACCCCTTTCCTGTGCACGAAAACTCACGAAATTTTGCACACACGTTGGGAGTGCGCGCCATTCGAGGCAGACCGAGCCATAGATCCGGGTGTGGCCCAGGGACTCCCTAGCGCCCCCTACAAAAAAAAAATACATTGGGCTCTATGGGCCTGTCACATGATGAACTTTAACATACTCCTCGGACACCGTTTGTCAGATTCCCATGAAATTTGTCAGACATGATGCCGACATGTTGATGATGTGAAATTGCGAAGGGATTTTTTATACCTTTTACGATTTCAATATGGCGGACGAATGAATTCCGAGAAAAACTGAAAAACAGGAAAAGTGTCATAACGTTGCAATGCATTGATAGAATTGTCTGAAACTCATACCGTTTATAGATCTTATGATTACGATGATATCCATTCACTTAATGGGCGTGGTTGCTACAGCGCCACCATCTGGCAAGGTGGAACCACTACAGAAATTGACATTAAGTGCCATGGTTGACATATACTTTGACCTACACTCACGAAATTTGGCAGGTGTGTGGGACTCCCCAAGACGAACAACTTTCATATTACATTGCATTAGCCACGCCCAACAGGAAGTGAGGTAATAAGGAGTGTAACAATTTGGACACACAGTGAACTTTGACGTACTCGTCGGACACGGTATGTCAGATTCAAGTGAAATTTGGTGTACATGACCTCTAGATGCTGCTGAAGCTAAATTGCGAACGGATTTTTGATATTTCGTAATATGTTGTAATAACAATATTATGAAATTGTATGATTTTAATAGCTCATCACGAAACAGGAAGTGTGTCATAAAATCACACTGCATTAACCGTTTGGTCTGACACCTCACAGGTTCATAGATGGTATGACTGTGATGACATCTAGACACCCCGTGGGCGTGGCTGTTATAGCGCCACCACCTGGCCAAGCAGGAAAAGTGCCAGAAATTGACTATGCTTTACCCGATTGATCTGAAACTTCACAGGTTCATAGATCGTGTGCCTGTGATTATATCTAGACACCCCGTGGGCGTGGCTGTTATAGCGCCACCACCTGGCCAAGCAGGAAAAGTGCCAGAAATTGACTATGCTTTACCCGATTGATCTGAAACTTCACAGGTTCATAGATCGTGTGCCTGTGATTATATCTAGACACCCCGTGGGCGTGCCTGTTATAGCGCCACCACCTGGTCAAGCAGGAAAGGTGCTAAAAGTGCTAGTAGTCAAAAATTGTAACTTGGAAACGGTTTGACATAGCTTATCCAAACTTGGTTTATGGACTCCTGACCATGTTCTGACCACGCATAACCATGAATCGAAACTCTGTAGCGCCCCTAGTGGTCAAATATCATAACTTGGAAACGGTTTGACGTAGCTTATCCAAACATAGCATATGGACTCTTGACCGTGTACTGACCACACAGAATCATGACTCGAAACTGTCTAGCGCCCTCTAGTGGTCAAATATGATAACTTGGGAACGGTTTGACGTAGCTTATTCAAACTTGGTATATGGACTCCTCACCATGTTCTGACCACGCATAACGATGAATCGAAACTCTCTAGCGCCCTCTAGTGGTCAAATATGATAACTTGGACACGGTTTGACGTAGCTTATCCAAACTTGGTATATGGACTCCTGACCGTGTTCTGACCACGCAAAACCATGAATCGAAACTCTCTAATGCCCCCTTGTGGTCGAACATTATAACTTGGAAACGGTTTGACCTATCATAGCCAAAGTTGGTACTCAGACTGTGGACCACCTTCTGAACATGCAGTATGACTTATGTGATTCTCTGTAGCGCCCCTACTAAGAGAAAGAGTTTAAAAGGCAGACTGAGTGAGTGTGTGACAGTGAGTGTCTGCGAGTGTAAAAAATGTGGGTGAGACAAAGATAGCACACCTGTTCCGAGTGAATGTGCCTTCACTGTGTACCATTGTTGCGATATGCGCTCTTTGCGGTGCACCTGGTGCGAGGGCCCGTCATCGCCGCTTGCGGCTTTAATTATTATTATTATTATTATTTTTCTTCCCCTGGTTCCGGCCATTTTTTACCCCTTTCCCGTGCGTGAAAACTCATGAAATTTTGCACACACCTTGGAAGTATGGCACACTAGAGGTATACAGAGGCATGGACTTGGGTGTGGCCCAGGGACTCCGTAGCGCCCCCTAAAGTAAAAAATTACATTGGGCTCTATGGGGCCGGACACCCACTGAACTTTAACGTACTCCTCGGACACCGTTGGTCAGATTCCTGTGAAATTTGGTAGACATGATGCCAAGATGTTGCTGATGTAAAATTGCGAAGGGATTATTCATACCCTTTATAATTTCAAGATGGCGGATGAGCGAAATATGGCAAAAATAGAAAAAAAGGAAAAGTGTCATTAGATTGCAGGGCGTTGATGGAATTGTCTGAAAGTCATTTACAAAGTTATAGATATTATCATGACGCCAACATTCATACACTTAATGGGCGTGGTTGTTGCAGCGCCACCATCTGGCAAGGTGGAAAAAGTACAGAAATTGACATTAAGTGCCATGGTTCACATATACTTTGAGCTGCACGCACAAAATTTGGTAGGTGTGTCATACTCTCCAAGACGAACAACTTTCGTATTACATTGCATTAGCCACGCCCAACAGGAAGTGAGGTAATAAGGAATGTAAAAATTTGGGCATATGGTGAACTTTAACGTACTCGTCGGACACGGTTGGTCAGATTCGAGTGAAATTTGGTGTACATGACCTCTAGATGCTGATGATGCAAAATTGCGAACGGATTTTTGATATCTCGTACTATGTTGAAATAACAGTTTTATGAAATTGTATGATTTTAATAGCTCATCACGAAACAGGAAGTGTGTCATAAAATCACACTGCATTAACCGATTGGTCTGAAACTTCACAGGTTCATAGATGGTATGACTGTGATGACATCTAGACACCCCGTGGGCGTGGCTGTTATAGCGCCACCACCTGGCCAAGCAAAAAAAGTGCCAGAAATTGACTATGCTTTAACCGATTGATCTGAAACCTCACTGGTTCATAGATGGTATGACTGTGATGATTTCTAGACGACCCGTGGGCGTGCCTGTTATAGCGCCACCATCTGGTCAAGCAGGAAATGTGCCAGAAATTGACAATGCTTTACCCGATTGATCTGAAACTTCACTGGTTCATAGATGGTATGACTGTGATGATATCTAGACACCCCATGGACATGCCTGTTATAGCGCCACCACCTGGTCAAGCCGGAAATGTGCCAGAAATTGACAATGCTTTACCGGTCGCCCCTAGTGGTCAAATATTATAACTTAGAAACAGTTTGACGTAGCTTATCCAAACTTGGTATATGGACTCCTGACCGTGTTCTGACCACGCATAACCATGAATCGAAAGTCTCTAGTGCCCCTAGTGGTCAAATATTATAACTTGGAAACGGTTTGATGTAGCTTATCCAAACTTAGTATATGGACTCCTGACCATGTTCTGACCACGCATAATCATGAATCGAAACTCTGTAGCGCCCTCTAGTGGTCAAATATTATAACTTGGAAACGGTTTGACGTAGCTTATTCAAACTTGGTATATAGACTCCTGGCCGTGTTCTGACCACGCATAACGATGAATCGGAACTCTCTAGCGCCCTCTAGTGGTCAAATATGATAAATTGGACACGGTTTGACGTAGCTTATCCAAACTTGGTATATGGACTCCTGACCGTGTTCTGACCACGCAAAACCATGAATCGAAACTCTCTAATGCCCCCATGTGGTCGAACATTATAACTTGGAAACGGTTTGACCTATCATAGCCAAAGTTGGTACTCAGACTGTGGACCACCTTCTGAACATGCAGTATGACTTATGTGAATCTCTGTAGCGCCCCTACTAAGAGAAAGAGTTTAAAAGGCAGACTGAGTGAGTGTGTGACAGTGAGTGTCTGCGAGTGTAAAAAATGAGGGTGAGACAAAGATAGCACACCTGTTCCGACTGAATGTGCCTTCACTGTGTACCATTGTTGCGATATGCACTCTTTGCGGTGCACCTGGTGCGAGGGCCCGTCATCGCCACTTGTGGCTTTAATTATTATTTTTTTTTATTCTTTTCCTCACAATGTAACCGGCCATTTTTCACCACTTTCCCGTGCTCAAAAAGTCACGAAATTTTGCACACACCTTGGAATTCTGGAACACTGGAGGTTAACAGAGGTATAGACCCGGGTGTGACCCAGGGACTCCGTAGCGCCCCCTAAAGTAAAAAAATGCCTTGGGCTCTATGGGCCGGTCTCATGATGAACTTTAACATACTCCTCAGACACCGCTTGTCGGATGCCTGGGAAATTTGGTAGACATGATGCCAAGATGTTGCTCATGTGGAATTGCGAAGGGATTTTTCCTACCTTTTACGAATTCAAGATGGCGGATGCATGAACTGAGAGAAAAAATGAAAAACAGGAAATGTGGCATAACATCACACTGGACTGATAAAATCGCCTGAAACTCATACCGTTTATAGATCCTGTGATTACGACGATATCCATTCACTTAATGGGTGTGGTTGCTACAGCGCCACCATCTGGCAAGGTGGAACCACTACAGAAATTGACATTAAGTGCCATGGTTGACATATACTTTGACCTACCATCACGAAATTTGGTAGGTGTGTGGGACTCCCCAAGACGAACAACTTTTGTATTACATTGCATTAGCCACGCCCAACAGGAAGTGAGGTAATAAGGAGTGTAAACATTTGGACACACAGTGAACTTTAACGTACTCGTCGGACACGGTACGTCAGATTCAAGTGAAATTTGGTGTACATGACCTCTAGATGCTGCTGATGCTAAATTGCGAACGGATTTTTGATATTTCGTAATATGTTGTAATAACAATATTATCAAAATTGTATGATTTTAATAGCTCATCACGAAACAGGAAGTGTGTCATAAAATCACACTGCATTAACCGATTGGTCTGAAACTTCACAGGTTCATAGATGGTATGACTGTGATGACATCTAGACACCCCGTGGGCGTGGCTGTTATAGCGCCACCACCTGGCCAAGCAGGAAAAGTGCCAGAAATTGACTATGCTTTAACCGATTGATCTGAAACTTCACTGGTTCATAGATGGTATGACTGTGATGATTTGTAGACGACCCGTGGGCGTGACTGTTATAGCGCCACCATCTGGTCAAGCAGGAAATGTGCCAGAAATTAACAATGTTTTACCCGATTAGTCTTAAACTTCACTGGTTCATAGATGGTTTGACTGGGACGATATCTAGACACTCGATGGGCGTGCCTCCGGACTGTGTTCTGACTGCGCATTACCATTAACTGAAACTCTCTAGTGCCCCCTAGTGGTCAAATATTATAACTTGGAAACGCTTTGACGTAGCTTATCCAAACTTGGTATATGGACTCCTGACCATGCTCTGATCACGCATAACCATCAATCAAAACTCTCTTGCGCCCTCTAGTGGTCAAATTTGATAACTTGGAAACGGTTTGATGTAGCTTATCCAAACTTGGTATATAGACTCCTGACCGTGTTCTGACCACATATAACCATGAATCGAAACTCTCTAGCGCCCTCTAGTGGTCAAATATGATAACTTGGAAACGGTTTGACGTAGCTTATCCAAACTTGGTATGTGGACTCCTGATCGTGTTCTGACCACGCATAACCATGAATTGAAACTCTGTAGCGCCCTCTAGTGGTCAAATATGATAACTTGGAAACGGTTTGACGTAGCTTATCCAAACTTGGTATATGAACTCCTGACTGTGTTCTGACCACGCATAACCATGAATCGAAACTCTTTAATGCCCCTAGTGGTCAAATATTACAACTTGGAAACGGTTTGACGTAGCTTATCCAAACTTGGTATATGGACTCCTGACTGTGTTCTGACCACGCATAACCATGAATCGAAACTCTTTAATGCTCCCTTGTGGTCGAACATTATAACTTGGAAACGGTTAGACCTATCATAGCCAAAGTTGGTACACAGACTGTGGACCATCTTCTGATCATGCAGTATGACTTATGTGAGTCTCTGTAGCACCCCAACTAAGGGAAAGAGTGTAAAAGGCAGACTGAGTGAGTGTGAGTGTGTGCGAGTGTAAAAAATGAGGGTGACACAAAGAGAGCACAGCTGTTCCGAGTGAATGTGCATTCACTGTGTACCATTCTAGCGGTATGCACTCTTTGCGGTGCACCTGGTGCGAGGGCCCGTCATCGCCGCTAGCGGCTTTAATTATTATTATTTTTCTCACAAAATGTCACATTAGGATAACGTTGCGGGACCGTTCGCCTAACCAGATATGCAAACCAACAGCTAACATTCTAGTTCCGTTTAAAAAACTTTCCTGGTGCCCCATCAGACAACCAAAACTACTTTCAGGGAACGTTCTCATACCCGACAGAAAACCTTCCCGGAACCAAAAAATGTTACTGGGGAAGTAGCTTATCGGAGAGACTTATAGGCTATAGGCTACCTGTTTAATTTTGATGTCAATGTCAATGTCAATGTCAAAGTCAATGTCAAGTTTATTTGTAAAGCACTTTAAACTTAACATCAGTCAACCAAAGTGCTATAAAATAAGCACAAAACAAAATACAATAAAAGGGCATCAAAACCAAAATAAACAGAAAACAAGAAACTTAAAGGAGAAATTTGGTGTGATAAGGACCCAAAGTCAATTGCAGCATCATTAAAAGTTGGAACGTTTAATGGGGTGCACAATGCCGGAGAAAACCACTTGTTAGTTGTAGCTTCCGGTTTCCGGGGGCATCCATCTTGGGGCTAAGTAGTTATCTGTACAATTACTAAGTTTTCAATGCCTAGTTTTAAATGTTGGAACTGTCATTATACTATAAACAAAGTGTGGGGCAATTTTGAACCTTTCTATGGCTTAAAACAGTGATTTGGCTACTAACACCTAGCTCAGGGGTCGGCAACCCGTGGCTCTTGAGCCGCACGCTGCTCTTTAGCACCCCCTTAGTTGCTCAATGGAGATTTTGCAAAAATGTGTGAAAATGGAAAAATAATAGGGGGTAAACATGACACAAACATTCTTATGCTGTAAGAATGTAGCCTATGTAGTTGTAAATATATTTTCATTTTATTTGATATTTAAAAAATTTGCGCTTCAAATGCTGGAAGCCATTTTGTCTTTCGAGCGCAAGCTGACAGTCAGGGATAGAGCGAGGCATGCTCTCCCACTTCTCATCCCTGAGAGAGTTCAAAGACGCCCATCACGATCACACACTCAACAGTGATTATTTGCAAGGTGCAAGGTCCGATGATAGCCTACGTGTCTGTAGCTGAGGGGGGAAGAGAAGGATGCTGCTGCGTTTGACAGTTGCACAGACTTCGTGGCATTTGCGAACTTATGAGAAGAGGATAATGCACAGAAATCGAAGTTTATCTGTCTTATTTTAATTTTGTTAATTTCGACTGACTGATGAATAGCCTATTTAAGCCAGCTGCTTTTTAATTGTAGCCTAAGCTGCGTTACTCCTTTGTGATTGTAATTTAGGCTACTTAATGTCTGACACTGAGTAAGGGAGAGAATTAAAAGTTTGTTTTATTTATTTTTTCTCATTTGCACTGACTTAGGCTACTTAACTTGGCATTTGACTTACCTTTTCAAAAGGCAGCCGTTTTATTTTTATAATTGCAAGTTGCGTTTTAACGACAGGCTGCTGTTTTTTGCGCTCTGTTGATTGTTATTGGACATTGAGTTCTATTGTTATTGACGTTGAAGAGAACATTTAATTTCCAGCTGAAAATAGCCTGAGGCTATGCACTTTTTTGTTCTGGAGACCGAAAACCAATGCAACAAAACCCAACACATTAATATTGTAATGGAAGTTAGGCTAAACTTGAAGCAGCAATAGGCCTATCGTAGGCTACATGAGTAGTCACGTGGTGCGTAATTCTCTCAAGGATGCGCTGCAGGGAAAATAAACATTTAATCATGAATGTTCATTTTGTATTTGTAGCCTACTTAGTCATTTTAATAGTAGACATACACAACTTATGTAGCCTATTGACAGTCTATGTTGCCTTATTTAAGGATTTTAGATTTTTGTGGCTCCAGACAGGTATGGTTTTTGTTTTTTTGGGCCAATATGGCTCTTTGAACATTTTGGGTTGCCGACCCCTGACCTAGCTAGATGCCCCTGTAAGCTACAACTTGCAAATCGTTTTCTCCGGCCTGCAAGGGTTAGGGTTAGATACTTTGGATCCTTATCACACCAAATTTCTCCTTTAATATAGCTTAAATTAACTAGTATGAAGGGTGGAAGTAACAAAAATTAAATAAAAAGAAAATTAAACATGTCATATCGCCAAGTGCCAAATTTAAATCTATCAATTGTTATTAAATGTAATCTAATTTGAAGTTTGATACAAATGCATTTGAAGCTAAAATGCTTTAAACTTAAAATGAATTGAATAAGAAATTGAATTCACTTTGAGGTCAGAGATTACATTTACATTTCCTTGTTATTTTCATTTTGAATGAGACATTGTATTTCAGCCACCATTTATTTCAAGAGCATTTCATTTACTTTTAGAAAGACTTTAGTTTTAAGTTGCATGTTCACCTGTCAATCATATACCCCACCCGTCAACACTGATCAGTCTCGATTGGAGATGCTTATATCTGTTGTAATGCTTTCACAGAGTGTTCTCGCGTCACTACAACGGCAAAGAATGATTACAACGCTAAAAACTATGCTCTGAATGATTCATTAGTGATAATATTTTGCACAAAATATGGCAGGGTTATAAGACTACAGGGCTGTTTGCTTGGGACCGTTAGTATAGGCCTACTGATCAAATAGGCCCACAGACAGTCAGTAGGCTGTCTGCTTGGAACAACTCGGGCTGTGCCATTAGGAGTTCAGCAGGCTGGTCCTACTACTGTAGCCTACGTTGTTGAGGGGATAGAATCAGATAAACAGGGTCTAAGAGGTTATTAGTTGCATGATCACAAGAAAGATGTTTGTCCCATGAGAAAGCATGAAACCTGGCTCAAACTGCAGGTTTGACAAGTAGGCTATGTTCGCTAAGAAGAAAACTTTTACGACCCCATGACGGTGAAACACGCGGGGATCCCCGCAACAAACGACCCTGCCCCAGGAGCGGTTTCTGTCATGTGCGATATGGGCGGTCGCCCAGGGCGGCATCGTCGTGAGGGCGGCATCACGGGCACTCCAAAGTTTTTTTTTTTTTAGTTATTAATGTGCACACGAGCGCCGAAAATTACAATCGCGGGTGATCCGGTTTTGCTTCATTGTCTTTCGGAAGCTTTGGTATGTAATCATAAAATAATAATAAAGAAGCCATGTTCCAGTCTGCTTTGAATTTATTTTCCCTGTTGTTATTTTTAATCAATTCCAGTCTAACACATTAATTTAAGTATCTGCCAGTTATTTCTTGTAATGTCAGACAAAATATCATACTGCTTTTTTCGGGTGGTGATGACTTAGGCTACGTTTACACTGCAGATCAGATGTGCCCAATTCCGATTTTCTGCTCACATCTGATTTTTTGGATTGCGTGTTTACATCTACTTTCAAAAGTGCCCAAATCAGATGTGCATGTTTACACTTGCCAGGCACTTGAAACAACCCGCATGCGTAGAAGGCACGTCCGCCCTGACCAAAGGGACATTCAAAATAGAGGTGGCCAGAACCTGGATGTTATTGCTGCCATTAAATAATTACTATGCTTATTTCCATCATAATGATGACGACTAAGTAGAAAACTAATCCTTAACAAACTTCAGGCACAACTCCCGAACAATTGTCTTTCTAAAGTGGCTCATGAACACCCGCGAGTGTTGTAAAATCTCCTGTGAATGGAGAGAAATAAAGTGTAGCGCGTTGTACAAGTGAGAGGTAGCGAGACAGAGGTGCAACGGAGAGAGAGTTCCCGAGCAGTTTACAGATCTAGAACTAGGCTATTTGAACAAACGGCCCGTCTCTCTCATCATCTAATGACTTTGTCAGTAAAATGAAAGTCCTGCTATCAACCAGCAAATGAAATGAACCGCTTGAGAAAGTGAAGGGGAAAAAATAAAGTCCGAACATTGGTGAAAGTGAAAGCATGTCGGCTTCATTCCATGTATGAGAGGGGCACTCTGAAACATCACTGTCAAAACAGAGACGATGAATGGTTATGTGGTTGTTAATCGCGGAGTAGACATAAATTAATCTTGAGGGAATGAAACAAAAGCATTTCTCCGCTACCCTACTCATATCTTCCTAAATTGATTCGTTAATTTTACTGAAATTCGTCCTTGTTTCCCCTCGTTTTCCCTGCGGTGTGCAGGCTATGGAGAGTTAGCCACTTCTCTCCTTCTAACTTGCGTGTTGGTGCAGAAAAACTCCCACTTAATGACGTATGAGACGCATTGGTAGGGAACATCCGATCTGTCTGTTTAGACTGCCATCACATCAACACATATCTGATACGTATCTGATTTCTGACCACATATGACAGAGGCCTGGATCTGATCTGGACAAATCAGATTCCATGTGACTTTTTTTCTGTTTACACTGTCGTCAACCACATCGGAATTGTGCCACATGGGAGCAAAAAATCGGATTTGAACTGCCAGTGTAAACGCAGCCT
>JAODXP020005273.1:0-47832 GCA_027497455.2 Sardinella longiceps | reverse complement strand
TGAGACTGCCTATATGAAATCATGTGTGCATGTAATTATCATTGAGTATGTCAGAGTGTAGAGAGACATGTGTCTGTGTATCTACAGTAAGTGTAAGTACATGCTTGAGTGCTAATGTGTTGATGCTGGGCTAGCAATGTAAATGATAAACATACAATCCAAAACATTTTTTTAAATTTGCAACTTAGCCAGATGGAGACACTATCTTAGGCATGATATTTCCCCATGTGAATGTCATTACCATACTGACATACAATGACAAGATTAAGTTTTAGATCAATCAGTTAAAGAAATTTACCTTTTTCAGGTTGGCAACGCTACAGTATAACAAGTATAACAAGCATAACAAGCCAGCCCATTGGATGTCTGGATGTCATCATAGTCATATATATTAACCTGAGCAGTTTCCAATAATTCATTCAATGCACCGTGATTCAATAGCATTATTTAACTATCCTTAACTATTACATGACTTAGTGTGAACTTGTCTGTTTATGTGACAAAATACTGAAATCCATAAAATTGGCATCTTAACATATTACAACACACCAAAAATATTTCATTTCAAAGTCAAAGCAAAGTCAAAGCGAACTGTATTGTCAATCAAGCACTGCAACAGTACATTGCATGCAGACTGAACTTGCATTTCTCAAAGCTCCAATGTGCAGTTAAAATTAAGACATACAACTGAGATGTATATAGGTCATCACAACTCACAAGACATAAAGTGCAAAGATATCAAGATATCAGGCATGGAAATAACAGATAACAGTAACATAATAACAGACAACATAACAGACAATGTGAGCATACATTCTGGTCTGTCAGTGTTTCAGAAGTCTTGAGGTATGTTACTGGAGTGCAAAAACCTGAGTTAACAAGGTGCAAGTGAGGCAAAGTGCATGGTGCAAGTAGCAGCATGGAGATGAAGTCTGTAAACATTTGTGTAGGAGAGTGTTCATAGAGTACTAGGTCTTGGTTGTGTGTGTGTGTGTGTGTGTGTGTGTGTGTGGGGGGGGGGGGTTACAGTCTTGTTCTCTGGATTGAATTCAGCAGTCTGATGGCTTGTTCTGCTGTAGCGCTTACCAGAAGGTAGGAGGGTGAACAGTGCGTGTGAGGGGTGGGTAGTGTCTGATGATGTTGATGGCTCTTCTTTGACAACGGGATGGATACAGATCTTGAATGGATGGTAGAGCTGATCTTGTGATCTTCTCTGCTGTTATCACCACCCTCTGTAGTGCTTTCTGGTCTGCAACATGGCAGCTGCCATACCACACTGAGAGACTGCTGGTGAGTATGCTCTCAATGGCACCCCTGTAGAAAGTGGTGAGTACTGAAGGAGGGAGACTGGCTCTCCTCATCCTGCGCAGGAAGTGGAGACGTTGCTGTGCTTTCTTGACAAGGGCGGTGGTGTTGGTGGTCCATGTCAGGTCATCAGTGATATGCACACCCAGGAACTTGGTGCTTTTCACTGATTCCACAGCACTGCTGTTGATGGTGAGAGGTGTGTGTGGCTTGTGATTCTTTCTGAAGTCCACTGTTATTTCCTTTGTTTTGTTGACGTTAAGATGAAGGTTGTTGGTGTCACACCAGGTGATGAGATGGTGCACTTCTTCTCTGTAGGATGAGTTGTCATTGTTGCTGATGAGGCCAACCACTGTTGTGTCATCAGCAAACTTGATGATGTGGTTTGAGTTGTATCTGGCACAACATGGGTCATCAGGGTGAAGAGCAGCGGACTCAACACGCACCCCTGGGGGACCCCTGTGTTCATGATGGTGGTCTGAGATGAGTATTTGCCGACTCTTACTGTCTGTGGTCTGTTAGTGAGAAAGTCCAGTAACCAGTTGCAGAGTGGTGTGCTGATGCCTATGGTTTGTAGTTTGTCCACCAGGTGTTGTGGGATGACCGTGTTGAATGCAGAGCTGAAGTCAATGAACAGCATCCGCACATAGCTGTTTTTGTTCTCCAGATGAGCCAGGCTGAGTTGAAGTGCTGCTGCTATAGCGTCATTCACTCTGCAAAGCAGCATGGAGACCATGGCCGATTTTCTCGCCTGCTTTCAGTATCCAATAAAAGGACTAGCACGGCCATCGATTGCATTTAGCGTCACGTGGTGGCAATAGGTGGGTCTCCAAACTAAATATCACTTGCCAGGCTAAAGAAGTATATTACAATTGACAATGAATACACACGCACACACACACACTTACTTGCACACAAACATTCTATTATTCACACACACACACACACACACACACACACACACACACACACACACACTTGCACACAAACAAACACACTCTCTCATTCACACACACACACACGGACACAAACAAGCACAAACCCTCTCTCATTCGCTCACACACACACACGCACATAAACAAACACTCTCTCATTCACACACACACACACACACACACACACACACTTGCACACAAACAAACACAAACACTCTCTCATTCACTCACACACTTGCACACAAACAAACACAAACACTCTCTCATTCACACACACACACACACACACTTGCACACAAACAAACACAAACACTCTCTCATTCACTCACACACTTGCACACAAACAAACACAAACACTCTCTCATTCACTCACACACACACCTGCACATAAACAAACACTCTCTTACACACACACACACAAACACTCTTATTCACTCACACACACACACACTTGCACACAAACACTCTCTCATTCACTCACACACACACTTGCACACAAACACAAACACTCTCTCATTCACTCACAAACACACACCCGCACATAAACAAACACTCTCTCATTCACACACACACACACACACACACACTCTTATTCACACACACACACACGCACACGCACACACACACACACACACACACACACACACACACACACACTCTAGGGGAGTGTCACTTGGACTGGGGAAAGACAGGGATGTTCTGTGCAGTCATGGGCAGTATAGTCGGTACATGTATTACGACAGTTTGATTTTGAGGCAGTCTGGGCAGCAAGACAGGGGTCTTTCTTGGCACACTGGGCCCAATAGGTTGCTTGCGCTTCCGTGGCTTCCGTGACTTCTGCTGAGGCTGCAACTGAGGCTGCTGTTGTGGGTGCTGTTGTGGGTGCTGTTGTGGGTGCTGTTGAGGCTGATGTTGTCGTGGTTGTTGTTGAGGTTGCTGTTGTGGCTGCTGTTGTGGGTGCTGTTGAGGCTGATGTTGTTGTGGTTGTTGTTGTGGTTGTTGTCGTGGTTGTTGTTGAAGCTGCTGTTGTGGGTGCTGTTGAGGCTGATGTTGTCGTGGTTGTTGTTGAGGCTGCTGTTGTGGGTGCTGTTGTGGGTACTGTTGAGGCTGATGTTGTGGTTGTTGTCGTGGTTGTTGTTGAAGCTGCTGTTGTGGGTGCTGTTGAGTGCTGATGTTGTGGTTGTTGTTGAGGCTGCTGTTGTGGGTGCTGTTGTGGGTGCTGTTGTGGGTGCTGTTGAGGCTGATGTTGTCGTGGTTGTTGTTGAGGCTGCTGTTGTGGGTGCTGTTGTGGGTGCTGTTGAGGCTGATGTTGTCGTGGTTGTTGTTGAGGCTGCTGTTGTGGGTGCTGTTGTGGGTGCTGTTGAGGCTGATGTTGTCGTGGTTGTTGTTGAGGCTGCTGTTGTGGGTGCTGTTGTGGGTGCTGTTGAGGCTCCTGCTGAGGCTGCAACTGAGGCTGCTGTTGGGCTGCTGTTGCTGTTGGCAGCTGGCATCTCTGCTGACCTGAATCTGAGATTCAAAGTTGAAGTTAATTTAATATACCCAATGACAGTGTACACATGAAGGACTCCAAAACATTTTGGTATCAATGAACTTATTTCACACTTGGACATTCTGGGATTCAAAATCATTCCATGATAGTAAACTGAACATTCTAAAACTGATAGTTCCGGTCCTCGATTGTGATTGGTTGAAAACGCGTTCGATGCCATTGTAAATTTGGCATTTAGCACGGCTCCAACCGCATTTCGTTCTAAACTGCTGCGCCATAAGAAAGTGAAAGGAGAAGCGCATATGCGTTACTTGGCAACCATTCAGTAAGAGGAAGTATGTTTTTTGGCGGAGGAATTGGTATCAAGGAATAACTTGCTATATTTCTCGTGGTTGTGTTTTCCGTTAATGAAACCATTGCCGGTTAACGTGGTAACAGTTTTAGAAGCGCAATAAACCCCTCGAGTCCGGTATAAATGCTGGTTTTAGCACGGATGTCTAATGGCACTCGGCTGCGCCTCGTGCCTAACAACACCCGTGCTAAAACCAGCATTTACACCGGCCTTTCGGGATTTATTGCTTACTTTTATCATTGAAATGCATTGAATTTATCCATGTTTCTGGTAATATGTAAAACATACCAGTATGTAAATCTCCTTTCTTTCTAATCATGCACATGGGAAGCCCAGAAATTGTGAATTCTGGAATTATAGATAGAATCTTTTAGAATATTCATGCTCTAAAATGTAAAACCAATTTCATTTATTTGAGACTTCCCAATTGGTGGGCTTCAGATGTGAATTATTTGAAAGAAAGTGAATTTAAGATCGGAATTAAATCTTATTACCCATTTTTTCAAGTCAGGAAACAGGATAAATTCAATACATTTCAATGATGGAATGTTCACTTTACTACCATGGAATGGTTTTACAATCTCAGAATATTCATGTGTCAAATAAGCCACTAGACAGCATTTAGGTCAAATGAATCATCTATTCAGTTATGTACGATTAAACGATAGATGATGATGCACTTTCAGGATATCCATAAACAACCCCAATCTCACTCTCTCTATTTCGTCTACATATGTAATTAAAATGCTTTCAAGTGCTTAAGCAGGTATCACACCGAGCAGAGTGGATATTACAGTTTTAGATAAATGTTGTAGTTCATGCAAATGTTGTTATCTGGATAATGCAATGTTTTGGTATCTAAAGTATCTTACCTTTCT
The DNA here is from genome assembly GCA_027497455.2 of Sardinella longiceps. Lineage (NCBI taxonomy): Eukaryota > Metazoa > Chordata > Actinopteri > Clupeiformes > Clupeidae > Sardinella > Sardinella longiceps. The sequence continues at coordinate 42,873 of JAODXP020005273.1, read as the reverse complement.
GTCTTTGTAAAATTCTTTCATAACCTAATTTCATGGTAGCGATGAAATCTGGTACTCTGTCGACAAGCTGCACATGGGTCATGACATCTGCTACCCACTTTCCAGAGGCTTTGTCTTTCTTCCCCATAAACAACATTGGCACATAGCCCAAAGCCTCAAGTTTCCGCACCTGAAAGAGAGAGATGCATTAAATTATACATTGTTAAGTAATAGTATGAAATGCTGCTTATTTGTAATTTCATATAAATGGTCAGATAATTATAAAAAGGATGATGTGATGAAGGATTTGTGCAGGGATGCTCAAATACAGATTTTCTATATAAACTGCTGCTTTTGTTGTTGATGCCCTGTCCAGGTACAAAAAGATGTGTTTTGGCATTGCTGCTGAGGTGCAAAATGCGTGGCAAGGAGTCTGGGTAGCAAGGGCCAGTTCTAATTAAATACATAGTTACATTGACAAAAACATTTCCACGAGGCCAACTACTATACTATACTATGCTGCTCATCCCACAAATACACGAATAGACCTTCCTTCTGCACCAACCTAAACAACACCAACATGCACAAGAACAGCATCTGCAACACCAGCCTCCACATCACCCTCAACAACAGCCTAAACAGTAACACCGTCCTTAACAACACCGTCAACAACATCTTCACAACAGCCTCGAAAACAACAGCATAAGCAACACCAGCTTCCACAGCCACACCATCTTCAACAACCTAAGAACAACAGCATTCTCAACAATAACACCACGTTAATAAAAGGAAGGTAGTTTTGCTCTTGGGGACTCCTTCACTGGTCACAGTTCCTTATGGCTCACTGCTAAGACACCAGACAATCTGCAAGGGGATGTCAAGATTTCTAGGATAGCTTTTCACCAGTATTGCCAAAACACATTGTCACAACAGAGAATAATTTACAAAACACAAATTGGCTTACTTTTTATGGCAGATTTACATAGGGCCTTTCCCATAAAAGAATATAGTTAACCTCAGTGTTTTTGAGAAACAAGAGAAAACCGTAACCACGGTATGGCTTTAGCCTTGGCCAGGTGTTGGCCTCTGAAGGAAGCAAGGTGGCTTACTCCACCCACCCACAGACACACACCAAGTGGATGAAGTTTGAGGGTTAATCCCTGCATACTTGTGAGACAGTCTGCTTCCTGTAGAAGGCAAAGTTTTTGGTTAAGGTTGCAGTTTGTTATGGTTACAGACATGTTATGTTCCTCACAATATTGATAAGACTGGTATCCTGACAGCTTCTACTGGGGCTCTTAGCTGTGGTCAAATGAATGTGTGTCTATAGCAGATTATTGTGATTGGTCAATGACATTGGAACAAAGACAGGGGGTGCAGAAGTGGCAGGAGAGTACATTTATGCAAATATCTCAATTTGACCAAAAAATGACTTAGGCAATTATCTGATGAGGCATATGATATGTGACCTGTCAAGTGGTGCCCTGAGTTAGATTCACTTCAATCTTGTGGTACGGAATTCAACACAACCTTGCTCTGTTTACATACATCACCTTGCCTTCACAAGCAAAAACACAAGAATCTTACTCTCATATAAAGCTATAATGAGATTCGTAAATTGGCATCTAATAGATTGTCTTTTGAGCAAACTTTACCAGGGGTGCCAATTATTATAGAGGGTGCTGTATGAATATTTGTCACATGTTGTTACTACATGTATGTGACATATTCACTTCCTTGTGTCCTTGTTTGGTTGTATGTCATCTAAGGCTGTATACTGTATTCAAACCAGCTATTCCTACCTTCACCAACATCAAGGACCTGACAAGGACAACCAACATCACCTCCCTTGTCAGGAAAGCACAGCAAAGCCTTCACTTCTTGCGCAGGATGAGGAGAGCCAGTCTCCCTCCTTCAGCACTCCCCACCTTCTACAGGGGTGCCATTGAGAGCATACCTACCAGCAGTCTCTCAGTCTGGTATGGCAGCTGCCTAGGGTTAGTTAGTTAGGTATGTTGCTGACCAGAAAATGCTACAGGGGTGGTGAGAACAGCAGAGAAGATCACAAGATCAGCCCTACCACCCATTCAGGTCATGTCCATCCTGCTGTCAAAGAAGAGCCATCTACATCATCAAAGACACTACCCACCCCTCACACACTCTGTTCACCCTCCTACCATCTGGCAAGCAGTATAGCAGTATGCGCTGCAGGACCACCACACTCAGCAACAGCTTTTTCCCACAGACATCACACTGCTAAACTCACTCCTGAAAGCAACACACACACACACACACACACACACACACACACACACACACACAACCAACCAACCAAAGACCAACTACATCTTTGCACATTCCCTGCACAAATAAATAAATAAATATTCATCTCCATGCTGCTACTCCATGCTCCATGCTGCACCATGCACTTTTACCTCATTGCACCTACGGTATAGTAACTCAGTACTATTGCACTCCAGTAACACTGACAGTCTGGAAATGTATGCTCACAGTGTCTTGTTTTCTTGTTTAGGTATATTATTGATATCTATTACTATTACTGATATCTATTCATTATGCTTGATATCTTGATATGTACTTGCACTTTACGTCCTAGTGATATCTCATCCAGTTAGTTATGCCTTCAGTACAGTTATATTTAGTTGTATGTCTAATTTAGCTTTGTTCAGCTAAAGCCTTAAAATTTCTTACTGCAATTCTTGCAGACTCCATCACACGCGATGTATTTCGATTCTTAATAATATTGTCTGCCCATTCATGGTCCAGTGCATCATCGCTAGCCTTCCTCTTCGAGAGGCTGGCAAAACAGGCCTCGCAGGTCTTCCTATTTGCCTGGTTGGGGACCTCGCAGAAGGGGCAGGGTCTAAATTTAGGCCTCGTCATGATAAAGAATAATCTACAACAGAAAGCACACACACAAAATGATGTGAGAAAAGGGCAAGATTTGGCTTGGAGCATCAACTGAAAGGAAGAAACCTTGAGGACATCCAAAGTGGGGCAACCCAACAGGGAATTAGAAAGCTTATCACAAGTATACAATATAATTATAGCTTTAAATGCATCCATGCTTACATCGTGCATATTCTGCACAACATTTAGTTGCCAATGCATAGGCTAAATTAATACTATAGTAATACTAATTAATACTAAGATAACACCAAGCTAGCAAGCACAGGCACTGGTTAGCCACTATGATGTTTACAACTACTGTGCATTTATTTTCATACAACAATATTACTCTATATTACAATAGGGTTAAAAGTCAACAAACATATTTTAGGGACATAATATTTTCATTTTGGGCAAGCAAATGCTTAATAAATTCTGAATCTCATTTCTTCCATGTACTTACGTAGGCGGGACGATCGTGAGACAGTTGACAAAAAAGGAATAAGGGAGAGAGATGTGGAAGAGAGAGACAGAGAGAGATTTTTTTTTTTTTTTTTTTTTTAGAGAGAGAGAGCAAAGGGAAAGGAAAATAGGGAGAGAGGATTTCCAAAGGGTGGGTGAGAGAGAGGGAGAGAGATGTGGAAGAGAGAGACAGAGAGAGATTTTTTTTTTTTTTTTTTTTTTTAGAGAGAGAGCAAAGGGAAAGGAAAATAGGGAGAGAGGATTTCCAAAGGGTGGGTGAGAGAGAGGGGGAGAGAGGGAGAGAGAGAGATGGCAAAAAGGTGGGAGATAAGCAAAAGCGAAAGACAAGAAAGAGAAATGTGGCTCTTAAAAGTGCCTTTGGTTGTTCCGTTTAGTGGAGGAAGAAGGGGAGTTGTCTAAAGACCAGTATCAAGAATTCTGTTGAGAAGAGACACAACAAAATAATCAGTTTTCATTTTAAGATGAGGGATGCCTGGGTGGGATTTATGACCTTTAAGCCTACTGTATCTAGCTTGAAATTATGTTGCATGCTTACATCAAAATGTAGTTGCCACAAAAAATAAACTGATATTAATATGACATACCACGATACCCCCAAGCTAGCGAGCACAGGTACTTGCTAGCCACTATGATGTTTACAACTTCTATGCATTCTATTTTCATACAACAAACTATATTAATATTATGTCTGTCTCTATATAACAATAGGGTTAGAAATCAACGAACAAACTAACATATTTTTGGGACATAACATTTTCATTTTGGACAAGCAAATGTTTAATAAATCCTTATTCTCATTTCTCCCATGTACTTACGAGGAATCGGGGAACGCAATGGTGTATGGGATCGGCGCACAGTTAATGACGTGGGTGCACAAAAATGCGCCAAAATTAATCAGAATAAAAAATATCAAACCTTTATATTTTTTTCCTTACGAAAAAACTATTACAAATCGTTATGAATCAGGATATATATCGAATATAGACTTTATATTTTAATACGTAATTTCCCATAATGCCACTCTTTCAGTTTAATATTAACAATTATTAATGTCATAAAACACAATATTCAAAGATATCAGGTGGTATTCAAAGATATGTCATTTGATTTTTTTGCTCCAACTTTATTTTAGTAAAGTCCAAGAAAATGTATTTCACTGTCTTTATTGGGATGGTTTTAAACAATACAAAAAAAATAAGCATTAGACAAATTTCTACAGTGGACTAAAATTATTTCACAGTTTTCGCCCCTACTGATGCGCAAGATCGATTAAATAAGCTATTACAATTCTACATTTAAACATTTCGTTGAAGATAGGTCTGGCTTCCGGGCAAAAACGGAAACTGCAACTGTCAGCGGGTTCTTTTGTCGTCTTCTTCACGAGCTGTAGCCGGCTGCGTCGATAGTCAACGCCGAGGGGCACCTTCTGCGTTGGACCCTTGACGCTAGGGGACCTGACCATGCGTCGTACGTTCGACGAGTTGGGAGTGAGACCGTGTTGCAGTGAATGACGCTTAAGAGTTACTTTTTTCGACATTTAATCGGAAGACATTATGCCTGAGCCAGCAAAGTCCGCACCCAAGAAGGGGTCCAAGAAAGCCGTTACGAAGACGGCAGGAAAAGGAGGAAAGAAGCGCAGAAAGTCTAGGAAGGAGAGCTATGCTATCTACGTGTACAAAGTCTTGAAGCAGGTCCACCCCGACACCGGTATCTCCTCCAAGGCGATGGGCATCATGAACTCCTTCGTGAACGACATTTTTGAGAGGATCGGAGGCGAAGCTTCCCGCTTGGCTCACTACAACAAGCGCTCCACCATCTCTTCCAGGGAGATCCAGACCGCAGTGCGCCTGCTTCTGCCCGGTGAACTGGCCAAGCACGCCGTGTCTGAGGGAACCAAGGCTGTGACCAAGTACACCAGCTCCAAGTAAATTCACTTGGCCGCTCAAAAACCCAACGGCTCTTTTAAGAGCCACCCACTTTATCTTTGAAAAGCTTTTTTTCTATGGGAGTACTACTATTAATATAATAACAGTAAAAGATGAATTAAATTATCAATGATCTTAGTTCAGTCGTTGCAGTGTTATGGTATCTGAGCCAAATCCGTTTATGGGCGGCCTACCATTAGGTTCAATAGAAATTGGCTGCTAATATAGACTACCGTAGGCTTTTCATTATGTTATGAAGGGTTTGTGAATGTTTAGTTTTGCCTAGCCAGTAACGATGGTTATAAAAAAAAATGATTCACACACTACACCGCATGGGTCTCTTTTCAGTCACTATAAACACCCACGCATGTAATGCTTTTGGAAAATGTAAATATTTATTTTGGAACTGTAGTTAAAACATTACCTGTGTGCGTGCATGAAGCCAGTCTTGGGTCACAGATACTGAATGTAGCTTCAACATCTTCGTCTTGGGTCAGCCGTACAGACAGGGGGCAGTCTATCTGAACACAGCATGCATGCGTAGCCACCAAGCGACAGCGATTGGTTGAAGTCTAGCCAATAGTTTCAAAGTACTCAGATACTCTCTGCCCACCCGGAAGCAAACAGATTTCTATAGAACCACCACGGTGCCAACGCATGTTATGCTACGGCTTTTGTGCAGACATTATCCGTGTAATAGCATATTTCTTTTTAAATTACATTTGGATTGGAGTGAAACATAAGCGAAGTAACGTTATGCAATGTCGGCGTTTGCTGAATCACCCCACCAGCCGACCGTGTTGGTGAAAGAGGAAATAAAAGAAGAGGAATGTGAACATGAAGATTCCAAAAAGGAACTTGTTCCTAAAGAGGAGCCTAACGTTACCCGGGAACAAGACTGTAACGATAACTTGACGTCGAGTGACGACCTCACATCACCAATGTTGCCCTGCAAGGAAGAGTATTCATCAGTGGAAATTAAAGAAGAGGAAAACTGCCATTTAATTAATGAGGCCATTTCCCCTGCAAGTAAGTGTTCAAAACATGTTGTTGTTGTGTTATCAACAGGTATAGGGTTATTTTACCAGTGCTTTACTGGATAGAATTCGTGCTATTTGATAACATTCTGTGTGAGGAGGTTGCTTAGTGAACAGGTTACAACATAAACTAGGCTTTTAACGTTACACTGTCTTTTTTTATTATTGAAAACATCCCTATGATTTAATGCATTTAAAAGCATATCCCATCTTACTCCATACTATGCATTATGCATGCATGGAATTGGAACGCTATAACACTTTGGTTTTCAATGGAAAGACATTTATGGAACTAGTGAATCTCATCAAGTTATTCAAGGTTAACATTCAAATTCACATCCAGCATGGCCAGAGTGTAAAACCAGAAAATATCCTTGTATCTATAAGCCATATTTAATTAAGACAGACATACAATCTATATGAAATCATAACAGTTTTTTAAGTAACGTTACATTATAAAACATGCACAAAGCAAGCCTTCTGAAGCGGACTGGGGGATTCTAACGTTAACATACATATTCAGGTTGAGGCAAACTAGCATTGTTATCCCAGTTGACACAGACTTCACAGAAACAACCAATGTCATGATTAGCGACAACATGGTATGCTGGAAAATATATCCAATAAGATCACCTCAGTTTTCCTGAGCTGCAGTTTTGGTTACCTTAGAACTCCATTGGTGGCCACTAGCATTATTAGCGCTTAAGCTAACAAAAAACAGAGGGCACCCCTAAATCTCAATGAAATTTCTCAAAACTTTGCAAAAGTCATTTTTCTATCAATAGGAACAAAATGCAAGGCCAGCCAACTTGATGTTTTCAAATTTAAATTTACCATTCAAATCTGATGCACCCTAGTATACATACTATAACAGTGGCCGATGAAAATATATTTGTTCACATTCATGTTCTCGTTAGATGACAAAGTCCATTTTATAGGCTACTCTCTCCATCAGTGGTACCTCATGATCAAAATTTACAGTCGTACAAACCACCCTTCCCTAAACCCTCCCCAGAAGTCCGTCCCCAGACCATGGATACAGCTGAACATCTGTATTATGGACGAGCTATGTCAAGCTAGGGGCTAACTGCCATTTCACATTTTGAAGACTTGGTAGCTGCAGACACAAGACCAACATCATCACATCCACATCCACCACCACCAGCAGCAGCATCATCACCACCGCCACCTAACAGGAAAAGGAAATCTATTTTTGAGAGAGCAACGGCTAAAAGACGGGCGGACGCCGAACGAGGGAAAACGAGAATCAACCTTGGTGCAGCTTTCCAGCGCTGGAGGAAGCTGAAGCAGGAGAAAGGGTTCCAGACTGACGCCTGTGTGGCATTTTTTCTCATGGATAGGTGAGAAACTCAGAAATTCCTGAAGTATTAAAATTGCATAGACATACAGTACAGGAAAAGTATCCTTGCGTAGACATACTGTAATAGCACCACCTAATTTACTCTGTTTTATTATTGGATCTTGGCTAGTCGCTGCCCTCGGTGAGATTTGAGTTTTGCCCCCTCTTTTGTAGAAAAACAAGTGAAAACAGAAGGAAGAAGTGAATACATGTGATTTACAAGCCAGGTTCCTTAACTGATACGCCGCCAAATCCAGTTGGAATTTATGGAATTAAGTCATTAGCATGTTGTATATCATATGTATTTGGTCGGAACAAACATACTGCATGTACAGTAGTAGAGCTGTCCTGGCAATTGGCCTGTAATGTTGCATAGTCAAAGTCAGTCAGCTCATATCCAGTATCTCTAGTTAGCCGTAAATGTACTTTTATTGAAAACTAAGACCATTCAGGCATTGGTGGGTCTACCCACTGTAGCTTTGTGATTTGATGTGATGTGATGTGAGCAATTTTATAGCACAGTTCAGTTGTTGGGGATAAAAAGTCTCTACTTAACTGTAAATGTACTTTTATTGAAAACTAAGACCATTCAGGCATTGGTGGGTCTACCCACTGAAGCTTTGTGATTTGATGTGATGTGAGCAAATTTATGGAACAGGGGTCCGTTCCCCAAAAGCAGAGTTGCTAACTAAGTTAGCTACTTAGTTAGTTGGCAATGGGGAATTGCATTGGAATCAACAAAGTTGCTAACTGGTTAGCTGGTTGCTTTAGGGAAACGGACACCAGTTCAGTTGTTGGGGATAAAAAAGCTTGTGCTCCACGCTATGAAGACGTCATTGTTTGTTTTACAGTTATGAGAAATCTTGCTCCACCCTTGTCGAGAGTGCTACGCATCCCCCTCCTCCTGCTGTATCTGAAAAGCTATTCAACAGGTGAGTGCACGATCTGAACAATGATCAACAAACTCATGAAAAAATGATCCTGAAAGGAAAGATCTTGTTCTCACTGAATTGTATTTGTCATATCATGTCAAAACCATTCACACACAATAACGTAAAATTAATTTTTGTAAGTCGGATGTTTTCCTTGATTTCTCATGTCGTTGAATTTGAATTGTTGTGAGAGATTTGTCTTGTCAGAAAGCTTGAGTGAATTCTGTTTATTGTGTTGGACAGACATGATGATGTGGAAATGGCATTGGATGAAGATTCTTCCATTGAGGTTACTGTTGGCGAAGACTGACCGCCCCTCTGCTAGCGACAAACCAGGGGTCTCCAACAGGTAGCTCAGGAAATAATGGGTTAGGCCTATTTGTACAGTATGTCCAAGTCTGGTGAATGGCCATTGTGCCCTGAAACATTTTTCCTGAATCCAGAGGTGCGTTCAAATTTGTTAACAGAGGTGAATGTTTGCGAACATAGGTGCACAGTTTGCAAATCCTTTGAAGTTCTTGGCTAAAGCTAGCGAACACAGGCAAACGGTCTGAAAAGGGAGTGCTCTGCTAACAGTCCTGTATGTTGGATAACAAAAAATGTGTGTCCCGATTGGAAATGAATACCAAAGAGCATTAAATATTGTCAGCATGCCTCACAACAACATTGTCTCACATTAATAGCCCCCTCTGGGTAATGCATCCAGTGATATGGTTACATATTTATTTATTTTTATTACCTCCGCCTAGGAGGAGGCTATCACTGGTGTCTGTGTGTGTGTGTGTCTGTCTGTGTACAACATAACTCGAAAAGTGCTGCACGGATTTGGATGAAATTTTCTGACAACTTGTATATTGGGACAAGTAAGAACTTTAAAAGGGTTGCCATATACAGCTTTAACTCTTGTCCTCCACCCACTATGACAGATGGCATGCTTTTTGTGGCATCGTTGCTCACCAAGCCTACAGTTAGCCAATCACTGTTGATGACAAGGCCAAGGGAAATAATGATGAGCCATTGATCTGTATCCATAAACCTGGCTTAAAGGCAGGACATCTAATATTATTATACTGTGCAATATGTCACATAACATAACATTTTTTTTTTTTTTAATAAATGAAAATGATCTACACTGTGTGTTGTCTAATTCAATTTGCAGTTTGTCATTTGAGAGCCTTTGTCCAGTTTTCCCTCACTCACATTTGTAACAGATGACAACTAGCCGGTCTAGTTGTCGATAGTACATAGTAAATCCTCACACCCCTAGCCTCAAGAACGCTTCTAACCGCTGAATGGTGGTTAGAACCAAGGCTTTGAACCAGTTCATGGAATGAAAACAGGAACTTATTTTGCCATTTTGCTAGGAACAAAAACAAAACCAGAAACTTTTAAAAATGTTATGGCATTTCTACACTTGTGTTTAGATGGGAGGGCATCTCCTTTGTACACAAACAACAAAAAATCTTTTGATAGGGAAATTATTCAGTTATTAGAAATTTAGTGATTCAGCGTGTATGAAGCAGAGGCATATTATTTTACAAGTATCATGTTTGAAATTTGAAAGCATACCTATTTAGCTGACCTGGAATGTTGGCATATTCGAGACCGGAAGCAATGAATACGTCCTTCATTTAAAAAAAAAAAAAAAAGAATTCAAAAATAATAATGTTGTAATTTACATCTCATTATTTACTTCTGTGTTACATTAAAAAGTTCAACATGTATAACTTTTATAACATTTACAATAAGAAATGAATCAGGAAATACTAGCAGCCTACTTACATTATCACCTTAGCAGCGAACTGCTGATAAATCACTGCCTTGTTTGTGAGCTAGCAACACCTTTGCAACTACAGTGTTGTATGTTTTTCAGCTAGTTTGACTGAGGAGTCGGTGTTGTAAACAATAGAAATGGTGAATTGTTTAACCAATATAATATCTGTGATGTGTTTCTTTTTATGTTTTCTGTTAACCAATATAATATCTAATGTGTTTCTATTTATGTTCTCTATTATAGGAGACATTACAAGGACACAGGATTTGGGAAGTAACTCAACTACCTCTGTTCCAACTTGTTTTATGCTGTTGGTGAAACCGCATGAGTGTTCTGAGTGCGCAAAGGCCTTCTATTACATATCTACTCTCAAAGCACACCGGAGGAGTCACAAAGGGGAAACGACTCACCACCGTCCTATGTCTGGAAAGACTTCTACGTCTCGTTTGCTTGTCCGCACTCATCAACGCAAACGGCTAGGAGAAAGGACTCACCAACGTCCTACATTTGGAGAGTCTTCTACGTCTGGTACACATTTCCATGGACATCAGCGCAATCAGCTAGGAGGAAAGACTAATCAGAATCCTACATCTGGAGAGAATTCTACGTCTAGTTTGAATGTCTGCAAACAGCTAGGAAAAGGGACTCCCCAGCATCCCACATCTGGAGAGGATTCTCAGTCTAGGAGACCTCAGGAAGCTTCTCAGTCTAGGAGACCTCAGGAAGCTTCTCAGTCTAGGAGACCTCAGGAAGATTCTGAGTCTAGGAGACCTCAGGAAGCTTCTCAGTCTAGGAGACCTCAGGAAGCTTCTCAGTCTAGGAGACCTCATGAAGCTTCTCAGTCTAGGAGACCTCAGGAAGCTTCTCAGTCTAGGAGACCTCGGCGCAAACAGCCAGGAGAAAAGACCAATCAGAGTTCTACATCTGTAGAGTCTTCTACGTCCGGTACACATCAGCGCAAACAACCAGGAGAAAAGTGCCATCAGTGCTCTGTCTGTGGAAAGTCTTTTGAGAAACCTGTCAGGCTGAAGGAGCATTCCCGAATCCATACTGGGGAAAAGCCGTATCAGTGTACTATCTGTGGGATGCGATTCAGGATGCACACCTATCTCACCGTCCACCGGCGCTACCACACAGGGGAAAAACGTCACAAGTGTTCTGTCTGTGGAAAGACGTTTGTTCAGAGTTACAGCTTAAAGCTGCATTATCGGACTCACACTGGGGAAAAGCCATATCAGTGCTCGGCGTGTGGAAAGATGTTCGGGACTCGGTATTATCTTAAGCATCACGAAGGAACACATAACGTTAAAAAAAACCATGGTGAAAAGCAGATGCCGTTTGAGTGTAGCACGTGTGGGAAGCGTTTCGGGACTAGTTCCGCACTCGCTATGCATGAGGTTCGCCATACGGGGGAGAGGATTCACAAATGTACGCAGTGTGAGAAGGCTTTTTATCTAATCTCTCATCTGAGGAACCACATTGCCAGGGTTCACGGGGGTGAGAAACCACATAAGTGTACTACGTGTGGAAAGAGCTTTACATTTAGTACATACTTAGCCAGGCATATGCTTATACATACTGGGGATAAGCCTCATCAGTGCATTGTGTGCGGTAAGCGCTTTACCCAAATTTACGACTTAAAGACACACAACATGATCCATACTGGCGAAAAGCCGTTTCGGTGCGAGACATGCGGCAAGAATTTCAGGACCAGCTCAGAACTCTGCCGACATCGTCTCTCGCACGGGACGGAGAGACCTTTCAAGTGCACTCAGTGTGGAAAGGGTTTTACTGTGAAAGGGGATCTCCGCAAACACGAGGCGACTCATGATAAAGAAAAACAAAATCAGTGCGCGACATGTGGGAGGACGTTTAAAAATAGTGCACACTTACTCGCGCATCAGCGTAAGGAGCATTCGGGAGAAAAGCATCATCAATGCACCGTTTGCGGAAAGGGTTTTGATTACATTTCTAGTTTTCTGGTCCATAGCAGGATCCATACTGGGGAAAAGCCGTATGAGTGTACTACATGTGGGAAGAGGTTTAATTCTAAATCTTCTTTTCGCCGGCATCAGTTCGTTCATTCAGAGGACAAGCCACACAAGTGTATAAACTGTGGAAAGGCTTTTACTGTAAAAAATAACCTCACCAAACATCGACAAAAGTGTGAGAAGCTAAACCGGGAGGCATATTTAGCAGACCGACCGTATCAGTGTTCTCTGTGTGAGAAGGCTTTTAGTCAAAGTAGCTATCTTAAGAAACACCAGAAGACCCATACAGGGAAAAAGCCGCACCAATGTGGCAAATGTGAAAAGGCGTTCACATGTAGTGCACATCTCCGCAGACATCAGGAGCAACATGCTCGTGAAGTAGATTCCCCGTCACCTCAGTGAGGAAAGGAGGAGCCTTAAGGCCCATTCATACATGGAACAATAACTACTGTATAAAGACCTTTTGTCCACGTTGATTATTGATCATGTAGGTTTTTCTTGATACAGATGACTTAAAGGGGTGCCCCGGAGTGATTTCAAGCATAGCCCTATTGAACGAGGCAGCTACATGCACTAGTTAGTAAGTGGAACAAAATTATTTGAAAAAGCATAGACCGAATGCAGAAGCGAACAAGCACTTTTCACTGAATCAAAGTAACTCAGATTATTCAAAACCGAAAGTAAGATTCTGAGGTACCGGTGACTCGATGTGAAGTGCTTGTTCGTTATTGTGTTCGTGTTTGGTCTATGCTGTTCCAAATTTTCATTCCATGCAAAATCTAGTGCTGTTAGAAGGCTCGTGCAACAGGGCTATGCTTACTTACTCCGGAGCTACATTTTAATGTCTAAAATTCCATGGTTTCTGATTGGCTGTTTAATTAAGATTTTATCGTTTCTAAAAATGGCTCTGAAAGTGATCCCCTGCACATCACAGTGATGTTATAGATGTGGTGTGAACACTGTCATTCATATTAATTGGAGTGATACGTCTGGGTGTGAAAGGTCTGTTCATACCTGGAACAATAAAGACAAGTGTAACAATAACCATATTTCTGTCTACCATGATTAATGATAATGTAGGTTTGTCTTCATTCATTCTTTCTTTCTTTCTTTCTTTCTTTCTTTCTTTCTTTCTTTCTTTCTTTCTTTCTTTCTTTCTCTCTCTCTCTCTCTCTCTCTCTCTCTCTCTCTCTCTCTCTCTCTCTCTCTCTCTCTCTCTCTCTCTCTCTCTCTCTCTCTCTCTAAGGGATAAATAAAACACTGAGAGAAAGATTTTTCTCACTCTATAAGGTTATCCCTTTCATTCATGAATTATTAAAAAACTGAGGTGGATTTTTTTTCCCTATGCTTTTCCCAACTCCAAATCAAGATATAAAACATATGCAATTGATTTTTTTGACCATTAAGCGTCCACTGTAGGGAACACAATACATTTACCAAAATGGTGTACTGATTCAACCTCACTCAGGTATGTAGGCTAGACAGCAAATATACATATATATTATGTACCATAATATGATTTATTTTATTTTATGTGTATTTAACAAACTGGGCAGGGTACTCAAAAAAGCTATAATCAAAATATAGCCTTTCATGCGTGGTGTGTCCACTACACCGGACACTTTTGGGCCACTTTTTTTTTTACCCCACTACAGTGGACACTTGGCACCTGTTACATTTCCGCTCATAAAAATGAAGGTAAAATGTTGATAAAACTTTGGGAAATGATGCCTCATTAGTAAGCTAATAAAAAAAAGTATGTTTTAAAGAATAAAAGTATTTAATAGATAATCTCTAGACATAACTATTTATGAAGTCTTTTATCCACCATATTGGATTAGTGGTGTAATATCTCATGGTAGCAAATAACAATAAAGACAGTGACCATATAGGCTAACCAAAAAGTAAAGGCTTGGAAGAGCCGATCATGTACAGTATGGTAGCCTACAAGGCTCATATCTACACGTATGTGTCTTCTGCACTTCTGTTTTTATTGCCATAGAGGCAGGATTTTTTTACATTTTTTTTAGCCAGTTATTTGATGGATGCAGGATACCATAGTACACTTGACGGCACACATCCCTTCTCCCATATTTTTGATGCATTTTGGATCAAGAACAATTTATGAATGCAGGATACAATTGTACCCTTAAGGTTCCCCTGGGCTTTGGCATCATGCATTGTCACGTACCCTGAAGCGGTCCATTTCAAAACTTATTATTGGAAATATTGGGCATTTATATTCAGGGGTGTCGTAGTGGGGGAGAAGGGGACTGAGTTACCAGGGCCCTTGAAGAGTCTGGAACTGTATTCTGCTTTTGCACAGGGCCCAGAATTTGGTGCTACTACGCCCCTGTGCATATTGGCCAGCCACCTTGAAGTTGGAGGAAACGAACAGAACAAAAAAAAAAACTCTGCCATCCCAGTCCACCTGGTGGCGGTAACGCACCATTGAAATTAGATGCCAACACCCCTGAAAACAAAAAAGGAAGACGACGAACTACCGGAAGTAAACACTGCGCTCGCACACAGATGGCACCTGTATGGCACATTGTACATAATTTGGCACCGGTGTAATAATGTGCAGGTATATTTTTTCCATCACTTGGATAACATAACAGTAGGCTACGCCATACAGGGTTTACGATAGTTTCACAAGTAAGTTAACGCTACTTGCACCATGCCGAGTGGGAAAACATGTTCCGTTTCCAAATGTGCCAACAACGGGACTAAAATATCCCTTTGGAAGAAAAAGCAATGTGAGATACACAACATGCCTACGATCGACTGCCCCTGTCTGGTGCCATACGGTTTGCACAGATTTCCCAGGCGAGATGACGTTAGACAAAAATGGATAGACAATATCAACAGAAAGGGATGGGTTCCTAATGGCAACAGCAGGGTAAGTTTTGGCTTGCAGCTTGCTGGTAAAAGTTAAACCTTTGCGCAGATTAATTGCACATATCTGTAATATGTCATGTCTCTATTTTGTTGACGTGTACAGGTGTAGGCTATGCTTTAATGTCCAACTAGCCACGCTTGCTCATTATTATATGTTCTAATGTAAGCCTATGACTTTATGTTTAGAGTGTGCAGCTATATGTGTGGTAAACTGTTAAAACCCGGGGTTCTCCCCCTGGGGATCGGTCAAGTATTGCTAACGTTATCTAACGTTATTTATTGTGCTAGGTCTGTGGAATACACTTTCCTGATGGCAGACCAACTAAAAAGAACCCATATCCAGTATTGCACATGAGAAATGAACATCAGACTGTAAGTTGATTTCTTTACTATTCATTCCTATCTGATCAAAAGTCAAAGTCAATTTATTTGTATAGCACATTTAAATCAAAGGGCCTATGAAATGAATGTAAATTGTTGGAATTTCACAGTTTTTGTTGCTGATTCCAAAGGTTCCAAGCCTTGTGATTAAAAGGAGATATTGGCCAATAATCTATCTGGGAAGTCATGTTAAAACATGCTTAAAAGGAGCGATATTTTGTCTTTTTGTGCAAATAAAATTTTTATGAGTGACGTCATAGAATTGACACAGTCCGAACCATCTCGAACATAGGTTCTGAAAGTGCGGCAAGGGGGCCAGTGGCGGCCTGCGGAAACATTTTTGGCAGCCCCATTCAAAGTTAATGGAGCTTCTCGCAACATTCTAGAGACCCGTATAATAAATGCATTTATTTATTGCAATAAATGTAAAATGTAAACTGGTCATTAAAATTTTTCCTTTTCTTTTCTTTTTCTCTTTCTCCCCTCCGCCCCTTTGGCGGCCCTCAGTTCAATGTTGGGTCCCTAAATTGGCCCTCACCTATCAGAACCCCTGATCTAGAAAGTTCTAGTAGTCCAACTGCAATGGCGGCGTCGATGGCTAGTAAATCAAAGCACGGTGGAAAATATTGTGTTGCTGGAGGGCCAAATGGTGCTAGTTGCAAAAATGGCAGCTTCACTGAAGGCATCTCTATGCACAAGTTTCCTAACGTCAAGAATACCGGAACCAAGTCTGACAAAGAGAAGGCAAAAACGAGAGAGCTGTGGACACAGTTTGTACGGAGGCATCGGCGTGATTTTGAGGTGACCTCGACATCAGTGTTGTGCTCCGTACATTTCCACCCCTCCTGCTTCACCAAACATGTGGAGATCGCGGGCATGGTTGGAAATAGGAGACTTCTATTACCACAAGCAGTTCCAACTATAGACATCGCTGGTGTGCCAACTGCTCGGGCGCGAAGACAGGTGAGTCTGACCGCCATATTACCAGAGATAGCAGTATGGTCTTTATATTCTACTCCTCCTCTAAGCTCTCTGACATTACCCTTTAGCGCCCTAGTACTAAGCCTAGCTGTGCAGTGTTGCCAGATAAAAAGTAAAAGGAGTGCATGTGTGGGAGAATGTATTTCAACCCTTCTATTCGCATTTTGCTCCTAAAATAAATATGGCTGGGTCTGAGTTTGGATGCGTGATTGACACTACTTTTCTGTGACTAACTGTTTTCAACAATCCTGAACCCCCCCTCTTCTGTCCTGCTTGTGTTATCTGATCAGGCACCCTCAAAAAGAAGATGTGTTGCACCCCCTAAAGTCTACACCCTGAAGGTCAACAGATGTGTTCCTGAACTTACTGATGAAGAGGTTGATGGTGATGATCTGGAAGAAATTCTTGTGCTGAGGTGCGACGTTGGCGTCCAATGGCCACATATCACCGAGCACAATTACTGCTCCCGCCGATCAACAAAAGAAAGCGCAACACAAACAGATTTGGATGACCAAGACGGTAGGTTTTTCACAGGCATATATTGTAGGTATACACAGGGTTTAAAATTAGCACCCGCCACCGGCCAAATGCGGGTAAAAATTTGGTTTGGCTAGTAACAAAAACCAAGCTACCTGCCACTGGCAGACTACTGAGATATGACTTTCGTCATTAATATGAAATGAAATGAGTGGAGCCAGTAGGCCAGTAGGCGCCTTAGTAGTTGAGTTTGGATGACCATCTGCTATAAAATACATTTTGAACCTGGGTGTATTATAGCTTTTGTTACAGAGACACCTGAGAGAAAAGCAAAGTTGCTCTAAAAAGCATCCTAAACTTAAAAAAAAAGTTAATTTTATACCCTGGGTATACATACTGTATATCGCCAAGTTTTTCTTACCCCCGCCAAGGAGGCTATGTTTTCGCTGGTGTGTGTGTGTGTGTGTGTGTTTTGTGTGTGTGTGTGTGTGTGTATCTGTCTGTCTGTGTACAGCATAATTTGAAAAGTACAGCATGGACTTGGATGAAACTTTGTATTGGGACAAATAATAACTAGTGCTGGCAAAATTAACTGATTAATCACGTGATTAATCCAAAAAATTTAACTCAGATTAAAAAAATTAACTCTGATTAATCCTGATGGATATGGTTCCACTTTCATGGTATGTATTATGTTCAATTTCAAAAAAAAGGCTTGGCAATCAAGTTGAACTATACAAAGATTATGGCCTAGCTCCTGACTGTCCAATAACATGTTTGGGGAATCCTGGGGGTATGGGACAGGTGTGAATTGCCCCATTTGAGAAGAAACAAAGCCAACTATTTGGTACCCAGGCCTTTACAGGGCAAAATAAGGATCCAACATACCCTAGCATCCAAATTCTTACTAGGATAAATGAGCTGCGATTAAAAGTGATTAATCACGATTAATCATTGAAAAATTTTGTGATTAATCAGATTAATTTTTTTAATCGTTTGACAGCACTACTCTTAATAGATAATCGCTTCAAAAACTTTGCCTTGATCACACATAACTCTGGGGTAGTCAATACATTAATCGAGTAAATTAGTAGTGATGGGTTCAATTTGAAACTGTTAACCTTAACTGAGTGTTTGCTAAATGTTTTTTTCCCCCCTGGAATACCCCCAATCTGTTCTGTCATGCTTCTGTTTGTCTAAACTTTATTTTGTTTTTGTTTTGTTTTTAACAGCTGGTATAACATCAGGATTGGCTGATCCAACACGACCATCTACAGCAGTGAAGAAGGAAATAAAGGAAGAGGAGGATGAGGTGGAATGTGCTTTTCTCCGAGAGAATCTATTTATGATTCATAAAGTGGAAGAAGAGCTTGGACAGGACTCTTTGAATGGAGATGGATTCCCATCAACTTTGCCTTCCAAAGATGACCAACACATACCACTGGATATTAGAATTGAAGAAGAATCTGATTTAGAACACCACTCATCACTGCATATTAAAATAGAAGAAGAATCTGATTTAGAACAACACTCATCACTACATATAAAAATAGAAGAAGAATCTGATTGTGAACAGAACTCATCACTGCATATTAAAGAGGAAAATGAATCTGATTTTGAACTATATTCCTCACTGGATATTAGGCTTAAAGAAGAAAATGAATCTGATTCAGAACATTCACCACTGGACATTAAAGTGGAGTCAGTTTCAGAAGAACACCAGAATCATTCTGTTCCAGGTAAGTGAATTATACCCTGAATAATTGTGTATACTGTGTATATATATATATATATATATATATATATATATATATATATATATATATATATATATATATATATATATTAGTGCTGTCAAACGATTAAAAAAATTAATCTGATTAATCACAAAATTTTTCAAAGATTAATCGTGATTAATCACTTTTAATCGCAACTCATTTCCTCCAGTAAGAATTTGGATGCTAGGGTAGGCTATATTGGATCCTTATTTTGCCCTGTAAAGGCCCTGATACTAAATAGTTGGCTTTGTTCGTCTCAAATGGGGCAATTCACACCTGTCCCCTACCCCGGAGGATTCCCCAAACATGTTGTTGGACAGTCAGGAGCTAGGCCATAATCTTTGTATAGTTTGACTTGATAGCCGAGCCATTTTCTCTCTGAAATTGAACATAATACATGCCATGAAAGTGGAACCATATCCATCAGGATTAATCTGAGTTAATTTTTTTAATCCAAGTTAAATTTTTTGGATTAATCACGTGATTAATCAGTTAATTTTGCCAGCACTAATATACATTTAATATCATTGATATTTTTTCCAAAAATCATTATTGTTCTGATGGTTCAGCACAAGCCCTTTTCAGAGGGGTTTCTCAATAACTGTGCACAGAAATCACTGCATACTCCACTCCACATTTTCATTCATTTTAAAGAAAAACTTGTAATGTTAATGTTTTTATTGTTTTATTTGTTTGTTGTTTGTTTCTGTTTTGTCATAGATTTCTGTACAAAGCCAAAGAGGCCACACAGAACACCAAACAAATGAAGAGAAAAGCAGTGGCCATGTCCAAAAGCTCCATCAGTTTGACAAATGTGGCAAGACTTTTAACCGTAGGAATGTCATGATGACCCACTTCAAGCTACACAAGCTCCTTGGGTTAAAAGACCCATCACTGGTCTCAGTGTGGAAAAGGCTTTACTGAGAAGTGTGCACTCATGTATCACTACAAAGTCCACAGTGGAGAAAATATTCATCGGTGTGAAAAGTACAGAAAGACTTTTATCCTGAAGAGGCGCTAGCGAGTCATTACAAAGTCCCTACTGGGGGAAAGACCCATGACTGTTCATCTCAATGTGGAAGGACTTTTACCAGGAAGAACTTTCTTGAAAATCACTACAAACTCCATACTGGAGAGAAACAGTTTCAGTGTTCACTGTGTGGAAAGGCTTTTTTTCTAGAAGAGCGCTGTCACAAATCACTGTAGGCTTAAAAGCCGTATCTGTGTCTCACATGCGGAAAGTCCTTTGTTCAGAAAGGTGCTCTCACACATCACTAAAAACTCCACACTGGGGAAAAGCCGTTTCAGTGTTATT
Source organism: Sardinella longiceps (assembly GCA_027497455.2). Taxonomy (NCBI): domain Eukaryota; kingdom Metazoa; phylum Chordata; class Actinopteri; order Clupeiformes; family Clupeidae; genus Sardinella; species Sardinella longiceps. The sequence goes on along the minus strand of JAODXP020005273.1, from coordinate 22,649 downwards.
GGTGTAGGAAGCCTTTTACCCAGAAGAGAACTCTCACAAATCAGTAAAGACTTCACACCAGGGAAAAGCCTTATTGAGATCCACACACCGGCTCTCGACAAAGTATGGAGCACTCCACTACCAACATTCTCTTCTATCGTTTTCATTGCAACCCTGCACTCCTGCACATAACTCTGTTGTGCTGTAGCTGCCTGTCGATTACGATTGAAGTCTGATTAGTCGGAACCATTCATTATCATCTATTGGTAATACCATAGGCCACTGTACTGTGCTCTGCCGGTGTGTGGGGCCGGAGGGCAAACAAAACTGTTGGATTTGAAAGTGCTCCGCAATGCTGTCAGAACCGGTGTGGGGAGACATTAACAGTGTCACGCACAAGGGTAGTAGTAGTTCACGCCTAGCCACCCATTGGAGGAAACACCTACATGGCTAAAATAGTTCAGGAACACCAGCTAACCAGACAGTCCACATTGAAGACAAAAAGGGCAACTTTTAGCTACCAAACTTCCAATTTCATTCACTAAGACTATAGATTGCTTAGGACAACTTGTGTTACTAAATCCTAAAACTAGGCTCCCAGGTCTACAATGGGATCCCATTGGGGCTTGTGGTAGATTGTTAGGGACTATTAGTTAAAGACTGGAAAGTGACTAGACCACAATTCTTTTTTTTTGTTTGTTTGTTTGTTTTCGTATTTGTATGTTAATGGAACATAGTTTAAGTTAATTCTATGAATTTTATGTTCCTTTTCTCTGGTTTGCAAACAATTCCATGAGCAGAACACACACATTGTAAAATCTGCTTAATGTGTTACACATTACACAAATTAATGGTGCAGCTATGTCTTACTTTATGCAGTCAGTGATGAGTGAAATCACATTAAAGAAAAGAAAGATTTGTTTATATTATTTTGTTTTACATGGTTCAATAAAATGGTTTGTGAATTCAAAGTTCTTCTTCTTCTTATTATTATTATTATTATATTATTACGTTAGGTGTGGGAAAACAGGAGGGTGCCTCATTCCCCCTGATGTAGGCTACACTCCAGTCCAGCTGGTGGCGGTAATATTCTGTATAATCTGGTTGCCAAACCCCAGAAGACCATGGACTTATATTATAGTTGTAGAGAGTACATATGACAGGGAGCGAGTTTTTTTTCCACCGCATTGGTCCAGTCTGGAGGCAGACAGGCGCACCTGTAACAACGCGCCAAAGCAGCCATGGAATCATCTTCCATTCTCAGTGCTGCCATCAAAATGTAGCGAAATGACCCAATTTAGCGCTATTTTAAAAGAGAAACAAAGACGGAAACTCATCGTTTTGATGCTATTATGATAGACGGTGGCTTTGCAAATGTCGTTGTAGCCTACAGTTAAATTGCCGTTTTAATCAGCCAAATATGAGCTATGTCATCGCCGGTATCGTTAGGCTACTTTTGTATAGGCAACGGTAATGGAAGAAAAGCGCAGTTTAAAGCAAACGGCAGGCCTATTAACTTCATCTAAATGGTCGAGAATGTCATTTACACAATAATCTTGTTAGTAAAGCAAGCAATTTCTATGGGCTCGCCGCGCAGGTTTTCAAAATTGTTTTCTCCTAATTGCTTGAACCTCTGAAGCTGTGTTTCTAGTGGACTCCGTTAACGTTATACAGGGGGTTAGAAAACTTTTTTCTAAAACCTGCTCACCATCCTCACAGTTTTCACTCTTCAAATGGTTCACGTGTATCTTCCCCGGCTGGCTTGGCCGCTTAGCCTAAATGGAATTATTTTATTAGCTTAGAAACCTAGACTTAGGCTACTCTTCTTGTGATAGCAGAGCCCATTTATTAACATTTATCTGGTGATAGTCTCTGGTATTATCTTAGACGAAGGAGGAGCTCAATATGGAAGCCCATTTCCGCCACATTAAAAAAGCAATCTGGGTCAAATAGGCTACTATGAGGCCTTTGTAGAAAATAATGTTAATCCTATTGCTATTTCATTTATATGGAAAAACATTGAAAATATAAATATATTATATAAATATATTTATATTTATATAATAGGCATATTTATATAAATATATTTATATTTATATAACATTTATAGCCAACACTACTCCATGCAATGTACCATAATTAATTTACAATTCATTTTTAATTTATTAATTTACGCCCCCCGCCGCGCGTACAACAGTTTGTCACCTTTTTCAACCCTTATGAGTTTGCAGGTATGTAAGTAGTTGTGTACTTTATCAACACAGTTGCCGCCGGTAGCCTACTGTAAAATACATCATGTGTCAGTGAAAAATGTAATTGAACTCGAAAAGAATGGGTTTTAGGCTTATCTTTTAGGGTTACAGACAAGGACAGCATTCTCATTGAATGATGCAAGGGCAAAATGTGAACGTAGCCTAGACGTAGATGTTAGTACGGAGAGAGAACGGCGGGAAAGAAAGCATTGCGCTTTTTCATACCCGAGCCGATGTGTTATGGTGCGCAATGCGCAGATAGGCTACCTAAACATCGAATGGCTATTTTTTGGAAACTGTTGGTTGCTGCACAGTGGAGACAATTTCCTGTGCTTCCTTTCACTAAGGGCGTGCACTCATCAGACCACTTTAATGCATCCCATGAAATGTCTCACACAAAAGTCAATGCAATTTACAGGCCTATTGGAGATAAATTCCTGTCTGGCATGGTTCCAATATTCCCATCTAAAGTGCCATCGTCACTCCATGATCAGGCTGACAACCAGTAGCCTATTTACAGTGATATCAGATAACCTATGAACTATTCTGACCTAATATGGGGGTTACTAATCACATAATAACTAGTGCCAATGACATACTTAATTTCTCAAAGCAGTGACCTAACTATACTCCAGAATGACGTCCTGTTGGAGATATTTTGAAAATCAGTCAATAATCTGCAGAATAATGCAGTGATAAAAGATCTCTCTCAGGAAACATTACCTAAAGATGCCACAGGGTGGCAGTATTGCATTACATTTGTTTTAAGCCGGGAAGCAGGGATGTAGTGGTGACGCAAGTAAACTCACCTCTTGTTTTGCCCCGGGCTCAATCCAAAAATCCAGAATCACCAGTTCACTAAAGTCAGGATTGTGCTGAATGATATTAGCTTGACTCACTGCATAGTAGTACTATTTAGAAATTTGCTAATTTGCTGATGCTATCTTGGGAATCCTCCCACACAAGGAAGTCTTTCCTTTCATAATTTGTCATAGCCTGGGAATTCCCATGCTCCGACGATTAAAGTTCTTTTCTGTCTTGCTTTCATCTCAAGTCAGTGTCTGAACTTTCTTCTTCTTCTTCTTCTGTTTTAACAGCTGATATAATGTCAGAATTTCCTGACCCAACACAACCATCTACACCAGTGGCGAGACAAATAAAAGAAGAACAGGACGATGTGGAGTGTGGTGACCTCCCTGAAGAATATCTGTTTATCATTCAGAAAGAAGAAGAAGATGATGAAGAAGAAGACGACGACGACAGCAAACAGGACTCCAGCTGTGAAAATAAAATCTCCTCAGCTACCATGACCTGCAGAGAAGAGAAAGAAGAAGAAGAAGAAGAACAACAACAACAACATGCACCACTGGAGAGTAATAAGGAACCTACTAACCCAGGAGATCACAATGATGACTCAGGTAGGGTGACAAGTACCTTTATAGGCTACTCAGTGTCATGTGTTTTGTGATCTGAGAGACTCTTCCAACATCCTAGTAAACATTTGCATGCACTGGCATTTTCAAACAATATGTGACCCTCCATGGGGGCATATTACATTTAGTTTGTGCTTAAATTCATGCCTTAGAGCATTTGTTGTGAAGGTGTATCAAGACTGATGAACATCTGGTATACTTTAGGAAATAAGTAAATAATTAGCAAATAATCTGAATGCCCTTTTCTTTTGCCATTTTGGGAATTAAGACTTGTAGCCTAACACTTTAAATGCCCGTTATGTCTATAATGGTGGTCAATTGTATTGATACAGCCTAGCTATCACTTAAAAGTGTTTGCCGTGGAGGGTGATATATGTCTTGAGTTAATACAGTATACTAGTTAATTTAAGTTTTATAACATGAATAAAGAAAGGCATATGGCATTAACATTGATATCTGTGAATCTGTCACATTGCTGCCAAATAAATGGTTTGACATTCTTGTCATAGAGTTTCCACTGATTAGTCTTGGTTGACACAATAATACAATAATGTTTTTTTTGTTTGTTTGTTTAAATATAGGTTTCACTACAATGCCACCAGACCAAAAAGGCCTCATTGAGGTCGAGATTGACGAAGAGGGAAATAGTCACATCCGCAGCAGGACTAAACTACATCAGGAGCCCAACACCAGGAAGAAAACAAGTCTAAAGTCAAATCAGGCTCATGGCAGACTTTCTGGGCAGTCACCTATTGGATATCAGCTCCAACCACAAATACACATAGCACCCTCTGCACTTCCCGTTTTCCCATATCAGCAACAACACATACTAATGATATCTCAGCAGCAGCCTCTCCTTGTGTTGAATCAGCAACAAATACAAATAGTTGCAACTCCTCTTCAGTTGCCTTCAAACCAGAACAGTTTAAATTTAGTCTCGCATCAGACTCAGGCCGCACAAAATATCGCCGGAGAAAAAACACATTGTTGCGGCCAATGTGGAAAAGTCTTCGTCGATGAAGTGCGTCTACGACGACATGAGAAAATACACATCACTGCCAAACCGCATCGTTGTGACACCTGCGGCCTGAGTTTCAGACACCATTCCCTGTTGTCGATGCATCACCGCACACACACTGGAGAAAAGCCTTACCAGTGTAGTCAGTGTGGAAAATCCTTTGCCCAGAAGAGCGCTCTTAAGATTCACTACCGGGTCCATTCTGAAGACAGGCCGTATCCGTGCACCGCATGTGGGAAGAGTTTTAAGTGTAACGCAGCTCTTCAAGCGCATCAGAAAGTCCACGAAATGGCTTTGAGTCGTGTGGGTGATGTCCTCAAAACGCGTCGAAACAGTAAGAAGGAGAGGTCATATTGTTGTGCTAGATGTGGAAAGGGGTTCCAGTATCCGAAGCTTCTCATTGAGCACGAATACACGCACACAGGAGAGAGGCCGCACAAGTGCTCTGAATGTGGGAAGGGATTTATTAAGATTAATGCTCTGAAGATCCACCAGAGGATTCATACAGGAGAAAACCTGCTTCAGTGCACGACATGTGGAAAGGTTTTCGGTTATATCAGTCAGCTCAAGAGACACCAGAAGATCCACGGCGCGGAGCGCTCATATACGTGTACGACGTGCGGAAAGACTTTCCGCAGAAACGGAATGCTCAAGTTCCATCAGAAAAGACTTCACGAGAACGTCCAGCCGAGCGGTAAGAAGAAGGAAGTGATGTCGTATCAGTGCGCCACGTGTGGGAGGAACTTCCCGCACAGGAGTCGTCTGGCCGCGCACGAGTTCACGCACACGCGGGAACGACCCCACCCGTGTTCCGACTGTGGTAAAGCTTTCGCTCACATTAGTGACTTAAAAATACACCGTAGGATCCATACGGGGGAACGACCCTATCAATGTGAGATATGTGGCGAAAGTTTCAGGCATAGCACCAACTTCAGGCTACACAAGAGAAAACATGAAACCACGAATCAAAGCGGAGATGAGGAGAATAGGCCATATGTGTGTATCACGTGTGGAAAGAGGTTTATGCAGAAGTGGCATCTAACAACTCATGAGATCACACACACAGGGGAAAGACCACATAAGTGCGTAGAATGTGGGAAAGCGTTCAGTCAGATGGTGACGCTTAAGAAACACATGAGGATTCACACTGGGGAGAAGCCCTATCCGTGTGCTATATGTGGGAAGAGATTCAGGAGTGGATCCAATCTCAAGGCGCATCAGAATGTACATGCAGTAGATAAACTTAAAAAAAAAAAAAAACCTTGAGAAACAATAAGTTAAGTTCATCTAAAACTGCACTACAAAAAAGGGGAAAAGTGTTGGATCTTTATTGGATCTCTTGATCAACAAGAGACTATAGACAAAAATACTTAAAAACTTTTGAATTTTTGAAACTTTGAATTTAAATGTGTTTGTGATGATTGTCTGTCCTATGTATGGTGAAACCAAACACAGATTTCCACTTGTGGATAATAAAGTTTTTTGTAATTGTAAATAACTTTAGAAACAATAAATTAACTTAATCTTAAAGATAAAGGTGTTGGCTGAACTTGGACTGCAGTTGATACGAGACTGTAATTTCATTTGATTTTTCTTGACTGGATTTTGATGTCTTAACTAAACAGGGATGCAAACAGCGCGCCTTTTGGCGGATGCCGCCTTTTTCACAGCTGTCTGGGGGACTTTTGTGAATCGTGCAGATCCACAGCAATAAATGCAACCAGGGGCGATTATAGGTTCTGAACTTTAGGGGGCTCAGCCCCCAGAGTTGATAGTGGCTCCTGGTTTGAACATCATGCTTTCCAATGCTTAGATTTACACATTTTTAATCATAACAACCAGCTACGAAATCGATGTTGTCATTTCATAAGACCTCGATAATGTTTGTAAAAACTTGTACGCAGATGTGCCATCACATGTTTATCACAAGTATTATTGGCAAATTTTCATGGTGATTAGCCTAAAATGTGTTAGATGTAGGCCTACAGTAGGCTCATTATAAATGCTGGTCATACTGGTGGAGGAGGAATTGGGTTTTTCGCGGACATCATATTGCTAATGTCACAGAATAGGTCTACCCAGCAGTTGTGAATCAAAGATGGTATATTTATTTGTTAAAGTAGGGTAGACTTACTGGGAGGTCTGGGGGTACTCCCCCAGAAAATTTTGGAATAGTTAGATGTTTTTTCCTGCATTTTGGTACATTTTAACAGGTTATTATATATAGGCTATATTTTTAAATTATCCTATTACTTTAGCACTTCATGTGAGATTTGAAGTTTGATGTTGCACTAAAAAGTAGTATTGCCGGGGCAATACTGGCAATACTGAGGATGACAGCCCTGCTTGAATGGTATGTTCAGCTCCATGGCAATAGTAAGTAAGGATAATATAAGGCCTACTGTATGAGAAAAGATTGTTTATTTTGGAGTGATAATGCTCTGGTGAAATGTGAATGATAAGGGAAAACTTCACTCTAAGAGCATTAGACTCTTTGCTACTGTAGTTGTCATTGGCTTCATTCTTGAAATGGAATTATAGAAAAATCCATCTAGATTCTTTCCAGTGTATCAGTTCACTATCCATGCCTTAGATTCTTGAGCAAGGTAATTATCATACTTTTAAGCTGTAGTTTCAGTTATTACCTGTGCCACCTATAGGCATATGACTTCCAATAGCTTTAGAATCAAAAGAAAAAAAAATAAAGTTGAAAGCATGTACTTTAATATTTTATTCCTAGTTTATTGCACAAAGAAGAATGAAGGTGCAATAAGGCTGCATCATATTCCTTTCTATCAGGGGTAGTCCTAACCTCTATGATGTCCTGGGTGAACAGGCACCTTATCTGTCACCCCTCCTATTGCACAGGCATGGCCCTTGGTAATAGAATATTTGGGTAATAGAAAGAATAGTGTCCGACTGCGTCCTGCGTCCTCCTGCCAAGACACGCCCCGTGGACAAAGACATGCCCCTCGCGTGAAAGACACGCCTATACAACGACTGACCAATCTCAGCAGCGGCCACACGAACTGCTGTAGCGTGATGACGTAATGTGTAGGATTGTGATTTCCTACTGAAATCGGGGAGTAACTTTCCAACGTAGCACAGAGAAGTGTAAAAATTAACAAAATCCTAGTCTTGTTATGTGGACTGTATGTGCTTTTTCTTTGTGCTGTTGAAGTTTATTTGTAAGCAACTTTAGACCAATTTACCATGACAGACGCTCTTCCGGGTGGCAAAAGCCCAAAGTTGTCAACCAAACACTAGTCAAAAGCATACATCCTCCTTCACCAAATATGCATTTTCTGGTTACAAAACCTGGATATTTCACATTCAACAGTCATTTCTATCGCATTTATAGTATCCGTTTACAAAAACATAAATGCAGAACTTATTAATTTGTGACCGAGTTGTTTACCGGCATATCTCTTCCTAACCTGGCCGTATGGCAAGCATGGCAGACCGGCGCCTGTCTGTTTGCTACCTCGGTGGGTGTTAACAGGCATGGAGTATGGACGCACAACGGGTGAATTTTCTGGTCACAAAACATACGTGTGCAGAATGAACGGTCATCATTCCTTCTCTCTTTTTAACAAACTAAAAACTCATTAACGCCAGACTTATTGGTTTCAGGCAAGTTTTCCCTGCTCGCTCTGCTAAGCTAACCTAGCATTGTAGCTAGCTAGCAAGCTAAACCAGCACAGGCACCCCTGTTTATAACGATTAGCCTAATTCGGTTGCTAAGTGGGTAACAGGTGTAGAGATCGTATAACATAACAAGTTTATTTGCTGGTTATAAAACCTATGTCTTTAGATTTAATAATGAACAGTTATTATCTCATTATACAAAAATAATAAGTCATACAGGCGAATTTATTAATGTAAGACCGGATTCCCTGAATGTATTCACGTCAATGGGGTACTGCTGTCTGCTGTTGACCAGTTTAAGGAATCTCCGGACTGGAGTCGGTTCCACACGAGAACAGCCGAAATGGGTGTGACGTCAGACGCCGTTGTGAATCAGACCAATCAGGGCCGACTTAATACACGCCCCCTTCTTACAAGACACGCCTCCTCAAAATACACGCCCCCGTCTTGCAGGACGCAGCCGGACCCTACTCAATAGAAAATCTATCTGTTGAAATTGTAGGTCTATTATAAAGTCCAGTATTTTTTTTGTTTTGTTTTGTTTTATTTCTTGAGCTCTTGGTTACTAGATGGAACCCAGCAGCCAATTAAGCCACAGCAGCCAATTAAGCCACCAGATAAAGATAGTTCCCTGTAAAAATATGGGCGATTTTTAAACTGGAATTGATTTTAAACTGTATTGTCGAGCAAGTACATCACAAGTGGTACCAGTGAATTCGTCTGGTTGATACCATATACTCCATTGTAGGATCAGATATACCCATACCAAAGCTTCCAAAAGACAATGAAGCAAACCTGTGTCACCCGCTCGCGTGCGCAAAAAAAAAATAAAATAAAATGGTCCGTGATTTTTAGGGGGGCTTAGCTAAATTTTAGGGGGCTTGAGCCCCCTAAAAATGGCCTAAAATCGCCACTGAATGCAACAGAGTCGGTGAAAACCGCTACAAAATCTGTTCTGACACGCATGCAATAATTTTGCCCAATAGTTTTTATCCATAAGAAAAGTTCGGCCGTCCATTTCTTCTCGTTCATGCACGCGCGCACCGGGTTTTTTTTACGCATTGGCCCAGCCTTTATGGAAGCCCATTTCCGCCAGTAAAAAAAAGTGGTCAGAAAAAAAATCCAAATTATGACATAGAAAGTCACAATTTTGAGATCAAAAGTCTAAATTTTGTGAAATGAAGTCTAAATTTTGATATTTGAAAGTTAAAATTATTAGAAACAAATGACAAATAGCATTTATTCATCAAGTTGAATTTAATTCAGGGACAAGTTATGATAGTGCACTGCAGTGTACTGCAAGTAGTACACTATCATATGACAAATTGGGTTACTTAATGATTTTAGAAGCCAATAGCCTTGGGGCAAAGGTTTCTTTTTTATATTATTGATAGCCTATTGCTGTTTAAAACCTCAAAATTAAGTTTTATCCTACTACCTGATTAATTGTTGAAATAATCAACAGAATAGGCTACTCGATTCCAAAAATATATGATGGCATTATCTAGCCTACATCATTTATTTGTTCAGTAAATAAAATAAGGGTGTGGCAGCTCAGCTCACCAACTATGACTAGAAGCTGTTCCATGCAATACATGGGTGAGAACTGTAGGGGGCTCTGTAGAGGCACAGGAGGGAAAGGAGGGCTTACTGTTTACTGATTTTGTTTGTCACATCACATGCATGAAAATTTAGTAGGCTACCTATCCTTGTAATTATAACCTTGAAGACACTGCAGTTGATAGAATGTCTTACCCAATTCCATTCTCTCCTAAGGCCGCGATCACACCGGGGCGGATTTTTCAGCTGGAGGCGGATTTTTTCTGTTGTTTCTTAATGGCAGGGAGCGTATTCCGCGCTGATTTTCCGCTGAGCGCGGAACCCGGATTTTCCGCGGGTCCGCTGCAGGCGGACAGAATAGAAAAAAATTCAACTCAGTGCGGAAAATCCGCGGACACGTCACTCACGTATTGACCATTCTCGACGCAGAAAACGCAATATATTCTAAACCTTAGTCATTAACAAACGTTTTTATGACATAGGCCTATGTAGTGAGATTTATATCTTTACTTTCATAATCTTTGTTCATTCAGTCAATAGAAACTTTAGTTACTCAGTTTGCTTAGCGAAATGAGGGCTATGCTAAGCGGAGTGCATAGAAATGAGCGGAGTGAACCTGTGGTTGTCTTAGCAACGCCAAACAAAATCCGCTCCTGAATCCTTGTTTTTTCAACTTTCGTCTGCACAACCTTGCGGATTACACGCGGAAATTCCGCCCCGGTGTGATCGCGGCCTAACTCTGTATCTAAGCTTTGCTTTGATTTGTTTAAAAGGATCCCCGGCTACTTTGGCATGTTAACGTTATAAGATTAGTAACAACGTCAATTTTAATTTACGTTACCCCAAAACATTAAAAATACGACTGTTTTAAAGAAAATGTTTATTAGAACCTGAAAATCATTTCTTTGGTAAAGTTCTATACGGTTACGCCTCAATGACTTGTGGGTAAATCGTGACATCAAATGGTTGTCCAGCAAAATTCTATGGCTTTACAGGACCAGTTAAGGACGTTATTGCAAAGTAAAATACCTCTTCTGTTAAGTTTGCCGTTTAAACCAACGCCACCATGAATTATGGGAACAACGCGGAAGACAGTACACGGTGTTGGAAGATGATCGGAGAGGTGAGGATACGATAGAGGATCAATATTTACGTTGTCCATGTGTAGCCCCAGCTTGACCGAAAGCAGTGCAACCATTTGTCGTCACGTTTAACCCTCAAGTCATTGAGGCGTAACAACAATGGAACTTTACTAGAGAAATGAATTTCAGCTTCTAATAAACATTTTCTTTAAAACCGTCGTATTTTTAATGTTTTTGAATTAAGTCAATTAAAGTTGACGCCAATGCTAGTCTTATAACGCTAACATGCCCAACTAGCCGGGATCCTTTTTATAGTATGTTTGTGGGGATTAAGCCTCACCTGACCTATCATCAAACTAGATTGATGTAGAATAGTAAACTTTCCTCTCACGCAACTACACATTTCTTGAATTTCCCCTTGGGAATCAATTAAATATCTATCTATCTATCTATCTATCTATCTATCTATCTATCTATCTAAAATCAGTAAACATAAATAGCAATTCTCTGTGTTGTCTTATGAGATATGCAGTCTGTGAGTTAAAAACATTAAAAAAAAACATTTAAAAACAATAACTTCACCTCTTCTAAAAGAAAAGAAGGAAAAGTATTAACCAAGACTTAATGAGGAGTGCACAACAGACCAAACAAGGATGTCCACGCAAGGATGTAGTGCTGAAGTTGACTTTATTTTTCAGTAACATATACAATGTCACTGGGGGAAGAAGAGTGTATGGTCCAAGTGTCATCGAGGTTCTCCAATTTTTCTCCTGCTTTTATGCATGTTTACAAACGGGAATTAATTTTCCAATAAATGTCCAATCAGCTTACTCTACTAGTCGTCTTAACAAATCAACAGGTTTGTCTCAATAATTCATAACTTATTTTGGCCACAAGATTGGGCAGCTTGAGCAAAAATGTATCATCTTGATATCATATTACTGGGACTACTCGCCTAGCCTGACATAGCCCGCCCATAATACTTCTATTCATCCGTCTTCATGGTCTGGAGGTTCTTTAACCTGACTTGATTATAGGGGGGGGGGGGGGGCATTCAGTTCTGGTTTGAAAAGATTGGACAGCTCGTCTAATCAGCTTCGCTTATTGGCCGGTTGTCTGTTAACAGAGTAAACGCTCCCCAGAGGACTCTCTCCAGACCATGAATACAGAATGAACAGTAGTATGACCAGTAGTATTATGGGCTGGCTACTACTCACTCACAGTGGAAGGGAATTTCATTGGCTCGCTTCATTATTTCCGGATGGCCTTACTGGTGTTTACTCACATTTGTGTTTTTCTTTGTCTCGAGGGTCACCAGATCTGACCAGACACTCGTTGCTTCCCCTTATTAGCTTGCAGGATATAATTGCAGACATTTAGACAAGCAAAAAGTAATGAATATGTTAGGGCATATTTGATTTTAGGCTCATAGTACCAGGATGATTAAAACATAAATATTTGTTAACACTTACTACCAGGACTCCTTATTATTAATTGTGCTTTACTACATGTTTCAATTGAGTTAAAAGCAGTTTAACTAAACTAATTGAGACCTCTTTTCTGTGTTACATGAATGTACTTGACTTTTTTTTTCATGTTTTCAATATACTGACCTGCCACCCACTCTCCCAGTCTCTATGCAGTAGGTTCTTTATCATCACTGGCAAATCAGACAGTGTACACTGTCCACTGTTAATAAATCTCAACATGGGGGTGGGGATTGGGGTCGAAAACCATCACATTATGATACTAGTAAAAACTGAGCTTAGGAATTGGACATTCCTTCCCACTAAGTAATACTTAGAGTGATGTAAAATCATGCAAAAAAAAAGCCAAGCATAGTTTAAATGAGAGGCATTATCAATAAACTACAAATTAGGCATAAGCACAATCTACTTGATTACATGCAAACTACGTTGTGGCAAAAATGACTACTTTTATGTTAACATCTTAGCCTCTGAGTCATAAAGTATCATAGCGAGATTAAAATAATAAACCAAAAATATGGTTTAGAATAACCTCACTCACATCAGATGCAGCGCCCCCTTGCACGCAGGCATCTGAGATTGTGTCTGTTGAAAGGGATTTCATGGCCGAAATGGAATGGACGGACTAAATAACAGACCGTAAGAAACACTGGGCGGGATTTTTGATGTAGCTCATCTCTTGCAAACTTACAAAACACAACTGACAGTTATACTGTATATGAAGGAGACATCTATCATGCATGTAAAATTGAGTATTGTGGCAATTATGTTTGTTTGCAATAGTTGTGAAATGAGAAATCATGTTGCATCATGGTATTCACTGGGTAGGTTTGGATGTAAGTGGTTGAAGTAAGATGACACACAAGAGGTTTGTCCAATTATATGCAAGATGTTTTGATGACGTCCAGTCTTCTGAAACATATCTCTTATGAAGCAAATTCAGATGGAGTAACCTGCTTGCATCTACTAATCATTTGGCGTGAGTGAGATTAGGTTTAGGAAATGTGCTCAGTGAATAGAACCAAAGAGATTAAAAATCATATAAAAAGGCCCAATAATATATAGTAGTTTTTTTAGGGGTCAACTTAACTCCATACATGCAGATACACTATATTGTAGAAACAATATAGACTACTGATGTGCGTGCAGATATAAAAAAAAATAAGCACGTTCGAAACAAGGCAATAAGCCAAGTTGGGCGAATTGATATGCAAGTCTGAATATGGACAGAAAAGTGGAACTACTTCACAGCCGTGCAGTTAGCTGAAAAATAATGCACATTCTAAATAGCACATCACAATAGGAAATTTGACCAAGCAGTGGTATAATGTAATATAAGAGAGTGTGTGCATGTGTTTGTGTGGAATGGAATGGAAATGTATTTATCTAGAAACTGTGACAATGAAATAAGTCTTGTAATATTAGTCATATGTAAGAAATATTATGTCTTGGACCAGTTAACGGGTTAATTACTAATATATTGTACACCTGTGTTTAGGTGTCCACAGAACATTGGACCACCTAACCAACTAATGTCAACTGACTCATAATAATCCTGAGTAGTTTCCCACCTGCAGAAGAAAGGAGAGAAGTGATAATCAGTGAGCCAGAATACATGAGAGACTACAGGCTATTATGACATCAGAATCCAGAACAAATCCAATCACACATATGACACAATCAGTGCGGTTACATGCACAGAGAAGTCCGATTAAAGCCTAATCGGAGTATTCCGAATTCTAGAATTATCCAAGTTTACATGCCAACTGACCACACAGTAATCCGATTTCGTGGTGACGTATTTTCATTCATTCTTTTCCATTCTATGTGGCGTTTCCCTAGATAACTTGACTGCGAAAACGTGATTGCAATTTGCAGTATTGTCGGCAAAATGTCGGTAACGTTTGCGGCAGAGGGATAGAAAATCATGGGAACGGATGCTAGTCTTACAAGTATAGCCTAGACATGCATTGAAAGTTCTGGCCCTGACTTATTTTCCCCAAAATCCTGCAAACAAACGCTCCGTGGCCACTGCTATCTGAATAAACATGAACAAACCAAAATATTTTCACGTGCAAAAGATGCATTGTGCAGGCAATGCATGGTAGCTAGTTGGCCTAGCCTACAGTGTATTCCATTACAATGTTTTGCATTTACTGCTGGGGCAGCAACCGTAAACCTAGAAAAGCAGTTTCGAAACTGGAGAACACCTTAACGTTACGACGCATTTTTTTTTATTTTTAAGAAGTAGCCTACTGCTGCTGAGCTGACAGTCGGAAGGCCCGCACTGCCGAGGATGGTGTCAATGGGTACAGCTGCACAGCCTGTCCTGTGCATGGGCCATCGGTCGCCCAAAACCAACCTAGGCCAGAGCCATAGCTATACCCAGTCCCCCCAGGATTTCGCGGGCCTTTTTTGTGATTGTTGCGATCAAAAATGCTTGATTTCGCGACAGGTTTTCTGAAAAGTTGCGGCAGAAGTTGCGCTGATTTTAGGCATTTTATTGCGAGAAAATTGCGGGGGCCAGGAAAAGTTGCGGAAAGTTGCGGGTTTTTTTTTTTTTTCTTTTCTTTCTTTTTTTTTTAAAGCAGCACATTTTGATGTGTTTGATTATGGTAGGTGGTTATAGCTATGCAGTGAACAATGCCATATTGCAACTATAGGTTTTCTTTTATTTTGAGGTTGTTTACCATCTAGAACTGCAGAATGCACATTATGGATGGCTGATGGCGATTTTAGTTATCAACCCTTTATATGACTACATATGCCATCCAAGTTCATCTGTGAACCAGAACAAAATATTATATTAAAAATATATCTGAAATAGTGATGAAAGTGCTGCTGTAAAGCAAAGAAGGAGGGAGTTGTTGTTGCATGTCATCATCTTCCGCTTCATCATGTTCATCACCATAACCTTAATCATATTGGGCTTGATTGATTGCACTGAATAGACTGTATTTAAGCATTAGTAAAACAGTGGTATACCTAATGTGAAAGCAGGGAGCTAGCACTCTTTATATATTTAGAAGCTACAAGTGAAGTAGTTCCACAGCAAGAAGCAAGCCATGATCTGTACTGTTTGTTATACAATATGTGTGGCATATTGTATAAATGTGGCAATTACTTGGCTGAAAGAAAAAAAATCTGCTTAATTTTAATGCAAAAATATAAAAGCCATGTAATAAGCTTTGTACTTCATACAAGCCAAAACAGGATTTGATATCTTGAAACATGGAAAAGATGCAGGCTAGCTTACACAAACTGAAAAAAATGTACTGTTCTGAATTATGATAGACCTAAAGATCTGGGAACCAACTTAATGTGCGTTTAGTGTCCTATGACAAATATGGCTCGGTGAAAATAAATTTTGTCGAATTCTTCGTGGAGATAGTTCTATTGTAGCCTACTTAAGCAATAACTTTCAACTCCGCTTGAATTCGTCATTTAGATAACTTGTGATTTTGGAATCCACACGCGCGCACACACATGGAGGGAGGGAGAGAGAGAGAGAGAGAGACGCGCGCAACGGAACTGCGCTCATTCAGTCCTATGCGTAATTTAAGGTAAAACTTGCCTCATAACATAAACGTAACGTAAATGGCAAGCCTAAATGATCAAGAATCTTGTGATTAGCAGCTGTTTTGCACAGTAATAGGCCTATTTGTACCGCAAAACAAGGAGCAGTAAAAGCTCTGCACCCGTTGATCTTTCACTCGCGAGTGATTGGTGATATTTCGAGAAACCTTTCAGGAAGTTGCGGGAAAGGTGCGGTGATTCCTCAAAATTGCATGGCCGCGATGAAGTGGCGGGGATTGGTTGAAGTTGCATTGAAGTTGCAAATCGCAACATCGCGAAATCCTGGAGGGTCTGTTACCGCTCTGACCTGGGCCAGTCAGAGACGTGTAGCCCTTCATTTCATCTCCACAATCACAAACTTTGTTTTAACCTCGCAGACCCTACGTGACAACTTATCTGTGATCTTAGCACAATGCTCCATTAGTGACATTTTCATGATCCAGGTTAAGTTAGGCAGCATGCTAGTTCATGTTGACAATGTTTGTACTGGGCATTAATTCCAACTCGCTTACCTTTGTCTTCCAATAAAAGCATCCACGCATAAATCCACATTCATTTGTCAAGAAGCAGCTAGCTGGATCATTATGCTAGGCATATCACCTCAGAGAAAGCATTTCACTTTCCCTGGACTTGATCAGTTGGCGTTAAACTTCAAAAACATTAGCCTTGATGGCATAATCACGTCGCTATGTTTCTGATTACTTTATGCGTTAGCTACGGCTGCGATCCATCTGACCACTGACAGAAATATTGTAATAACACTTGAACAAGCAGCCAGCCTGTGAGTACGTGAGGCAGGCATGACAATATGCTTATTCTTTTTTTTGCACATCACAACACTCTTCTACCCTGCCTAAAAGTTATTTTAAATCTCTATTGAATTGCCTGTGTACACGTTTTCCCAGAGTACTTTATGCAATGCAATGAATCAGAGATGTGATAATTCTCATAGGTTTCGTGGAGACTTTTTTTTCGAAGGGCAAAGCTCCGATTACTTAAATGCATAAATGCAAAATGCAAATGCATTTTACTTAAATGCATAAATGCATTTACTATGCATAAATGCATTTAAGTAATCGGACTTCACTCCGATTATTCACAATACTCCGATTTCTTCTTGTCATGTAACTCAAGAAATCTGATTAAAATTGGAGTATGAGAAATCCGATTAAATGTACTAGAGTATTCGATTGGAATCGGATTATTTCTGTCATGTAACCTCCGATTAAAACTGGAGTATTCCATACAGCGCGGCACTTCTATGGAATGTTGGTGGGCTACGAACGCTCCATCTCTGACCCAAGCTGAACTTCCTAGTTGAATTAATATTGGGTTTCTACATTGACTGCAGCGACTATCACTCTGCGCAGGTGTCTATCAATTAAAGATAAAAGGAACGATAGCACAGCCAGCCAGATGATTTCACGAAGTTAGCCAATCTCACAGCATGCAAACACACGCAAACCCTCATTGTAAGAAGTAGCCTACACCAAAATGTAGCAGGCTACACTTTAAACGATGCTTTTCCAAGAGTATCTGGATACCTGCGTCATCTTGGCAGATACAGATAGGCTAAAAGTTCGTTTAAACATGCCATCCATAGTTTATGCGGTTAGCCTGCATTTTCGCAGTCATTGCAACAACAAAAAACACTAGTATAGCAAACATGACCATGTAGGAAAGGTGCACATTTATCTGTTGTCTGACAGTCTGGATGACGGATTTCTTCAAAATCACCCCAGCTGTACGTCAGTTGTGTGATTAGTGTGCATATCATAATTTCTAACAGAACATATACTTCTTCAATCACGTTTACAACCCACATTGCTACTTCAACTTCAACTCATATACTTTCGGCCAGCTTTGCCCTTCGAAAAAAAAAAGTCTCCACGAAACCTATGAGAGTTATCACATCTCTGATTCATTGCATTGCATAAAGTACTCTGGGAAAACGTGTACACAGGCAATTCACTAGAGATTTAAAATAACTTTTAGGCAGGGTAGAAGAGTGTTGTGATGTGCAAAAAAGGAATAAGCATATTGTAAAATCAACATGCAATTACATTGTGTTGTCATGCCTGCCTCACGTACTCACAGGCTGGCTGCTTGTTCAAGTGTTATTACAATATTTCTATCAGTGGTCAGATGGATCGCAACCGTAGCTAACGCATAAAGTAATCAGAAACTTAGCGACGTGATTATGCCATCAAGGCTAATGTTTTTGAAGTTTAACGCCAACTGATCAAGTCCAGGGAAAGTGAAATGCAGAACTCTGAGGTGATTATGCCTAGCATAATGATCCAGCTATAGCTGCTTCTTGACAAATGAATGTGGATTTATGCGTGGATGCTTTTATTGGAAGACAAATGTAAGCGAGTTGGAATTAATGTTAGCTGTAGGGCTGCCCAGTACAAACTTTGTCAACATGAACTAGCATGCTGCCTAACTTAACCTGGATCATGAAAATGTCACTAATGGAGCATTGTGCTAAGATCACAGATAAGTTGTCACGTAGGGTCTGTGAGGTTAAAACAAAGTTTGTGATTGTGGAGATGAAATGAAGGGCTACACGTCTGACTGGCCCAGGTCAGAGCGGTATAGCTATGGCTCTGGCCCAGGTTGGTTTTGGGCGACCGATGGCCCATGCATAGGACAGGCTGTGCAGCTGTACCCATTGACACCATCCTCGGCAGTGCGGGCCTTCCGACTGTCAGCTCAGCAGCAGTAGGCTACTTCTTAAAAATAAAAAAAAATGCGTCGTAACGTTAAGGTGTTCTCCAGTTTCGAAACTGCTTTTCTAGGTTTACGGTTGCTGCCCCAGCAGTAAATGCAAAATATTGGAATGGAATACACTGTAGTCTAGGCCAACTAGCTACCATGCATTGCCTAGCCAACAGTCAAAATTGAAGTTTGGCTTGTTGAATACTCGCTCACTCTCGTCAAAATCGACGCTAGTAAACGAACTCATTACTGATAATCATATTGACATACTTTGCCTCACTGAAACCTGGCTAAAACCAGACGAATACCTATCGCTAAATGAAGCCACTCCCCCCAGTCATTCAAACTTCCACACACCGCGCCAACGCGGGCGTGGAGGTGGGGTAGCCACTATCTACAATTCTAGCTGCAGAATGGCTCCCAAGCTCGAACATAAGTTCAATTCTTTCGAGGTACTCGTCCTCAACCTTATTCAGCCTGGAGCTAAGCCATTAACTATTGTAACATTGTATAGACCTCCAGGGCCATACACTGAATTCCTAACTGAATTCTCTGACTTTATATCCACATTAGTTGTTAAATCAGATACAATAGTCATCTTGGGCGATTTTAATATTCACATGGATGTTGCACACAACAGCCTGACAGCTGCATTCCAATCTCTGATTGAGCACATTAGCTTCTGTCAAAATGTAAATGCACCTACACATAAAGACAACCACACTATTGACCTTGTACTAACTTACGGTACTCAAGTAGAACAACTTACAATTGCACCCCAACCAACATTGACTGACCATTACCTTATTACTCTAGAAATACCAGTCGACCATGTAGCGCAAAATGTGACCCACTACTACACTAGAGGCATAACGCCTAAAACCACTGACGATTTCATTGAAAAAATTCCTGACCTTACACCAACACGCTATGATAGTCCTATCCCATCACCAACACATATCGACCAATTTACTGATCATGTTATGAACACATTACACTCAACACTTGACTTAATTGCTCCACTTAAAAAGAAAACAAGGAAGGTAGAAAAAACTGCCCCTTGGTACACCACACATACACGTACATTAAAACAGGCTGCTCGCAGACTAGAAAGGAAATAGCTCAACACTAAACTCGAAGTATTTCACATTGCCTGGAGAGAGAGCCTGAAAGAATACAAGACTGCACTGAACAATGCTAAAACAGCTTATTATTCCTCGCTTATACATGAACACAAAGACGATCCAAAATTCCTCTTCAACACTATATCAAATTTGACAAAAAGTAAGACTGAAGTAACTCAGTCCATTCCAAGTCACCTCAGCAGTGACGACTTCCTGACTTTTTCAATGAAAAAATTGAAACCATACGACTTAAAATTAGCAACATGCCTACAGCCTCTCTACTAACTACTGATAGCTGTAGCCAACCCGTAACATACCTTGACTCCTTTATGCCCACTGATATATTAGAAATTTCTTGTCTCATTACCAAAGCGAAGGCGTCAACATGCCTACTTGATCCTATTCCTACTCACCTCCTCAAGGCAGCCTTTACACCTCTAGCTGAGACATTACTTGAAATTATCAATAGCTCACTCCTAGCGGGACATGTACCAACTACTTTCAAGACATCAGTCATTAAACCATTGATTAAAAAACCAAACCTTGACCCTGATGTTCTGGCTAATTACAGACCTATATCCAACCTTCCTTTTATATCCAAAATTCTAGAAAAAATTGTGTTCAAACAAATTTGTCGCTTCCTAGAACGAAAACAAAATCCAGGAAGTCTTCCAATCAGGATTTAGAGCTAATCACAGCACTGAAACGGCCTTAGTTAAAGTCTTCAACGACCTCCTTCTTTCCATGGACAATGGTAATATATCCATATTAATTTTACTTGATCTTAGTGCAGCTTTTGACACCATTGACCACAATATCCTACTACACAGACTCGAACATACGATAGGCATTAGAAATTCAGCATTAGCTTGGTTCAAATCCTACCTCACTGATCGATACCAATTTGTACATGCCCACAACGTCTCATCTTGTCATGCTAAAGTTAAATATGGCGTTCCGCAAGGCTCAGTACTGGGCCCCCTACTATTCTCTCTCTATATGCTACCTCTGGGTGAAATCATTAGGAAACATGGCATTGCATTTCACTCATACGCAGATGATACACAGCTTTATCTCTCTATGAAGCCTAGCGACTGCACTGCAACAACCAAACTCAATGCCTGTCTTGAAGATATTAAAGTTTGGATGTCAAAAAATTTCTTATGCTTGAACTCAGATAAAACTGAAGTTATGATGATTGCCTCTAAACAACTGAAGGACACCTCGCTTCACCATCATAGCTCACTTAGCAGTCCTACACTCTCATTTAGCTCACAAGTGAAAAATCTGGGGGTAATTATTGATCAAGACCTGTCCTTGAATAGCCATGTAAAGCACATTTCTAAAACATCATTTTTTCACCTTAGAAACATTGCTAAGGTTAGGAAGTTCCTGTCCTTTGAGGATGCTGAAAAACTTATACATGCATTTGTTACCTCCAGACTCGACTACTGCAATGCTCTGTTCTCAGGGTGCAGTAACACCTGCATTAAAAGTCTACAGCTAATCCAAAATGCAGCAGCTAGAACACTCACTAGAACTAAGAAATATGAACATATTTCTCCCATTCTAACATCTCTACACTGGCTTCCTGTCAAAAGTCGAATTGACTTCAAAATCCTTCTCATGACGTATAAGGCACTTAATGGCTTAGCTCCTGCGTATATTACAGATTTACTTGTTCCATACCATCCAGCAAGACCTCTGAGATCTCAAAATGCTGGCCTCCTTGAAAAAGTGACCATATCTAAAACTACAATTGGAGGAAGAGCTTTTGCCTATCGAGCACCTCTTCTATGGAATTCTATTCCTCCCTACATTCGCGCAGCGAACACTCTCAATACCTTTAAGTCTAGACTTAAAACCTTCCTTTTTGACATTTCCTATAATTAGGAGTGGGCCATGGCATATCACCACTCCTCTTGGGCTTCCTGGGAGGGCTACCTCTGCTGGTTTTCCAAGGCGGCCACTGACCACCCCCTTCTGGGTTGGTGAGATGCCATGTACCATACCTTAGTTATGCTGCGATAGCCTAGTGCTGCCACCTTCTGCACACTTGCCATCCTGTACAACCCTCTTTCTCCTCTCTCTCTCTCTCTCTCATCACTCTAGCTAGATTATATGACACATATCATGAAGTGATATCCTCCTAGATTGGCCTAACCCTCTTGTTTCTGCTTCTTTTGTCTCTCTTGCCTCCTCTGCCCCGACGCACTGGCTGAGTGATGAACCTCCCTGCCACCAACCCTACCCCACTACGGATGCTGCCCCGACGCACTGGCTGAGTGATGAACCTCCCTGCCACCAACCCTACCCCACTACGGATGCTGATCAACCCCCCCCCCCCCCCCCCCGGAGCCACACACCAGGACCATCCTCCCCTTTTCTCTGAGGCCCTGATGGAACTGGCCTGATGGCCCCCTGATGACCACTACTTAGATGGCGACCAACACCCAATGAACTCTGATCCCACTCCAATTACTGACTAATCCCACACTCCAACTACTGACTCCATCCCTTGGCCCTGACTGTCACACAAACTATGTGTATATCATCTCTGACTACATTCAGTACTCATACTGTTTTGTGTTAACCATGGTCAATCTATGCATCAGACTTTACGGATACTTTATTAGGCCCCAGGCAGGTAGGCTGAGTCCATGAGGCGTGGATCTGCCCAAGGTTTCTTCCTACATAACAAATTATTTACAAAGCGAGGAGTTTTTCCTTGCCCCTGATTCTCATGGATGCTTCCCGTACTGTCTGTAA